>JANHGL010005801.1:0-25999 GCA_024611195.1 Ceyx melanurus | reverse complement strand
AAGTGTCAAGAGGAAAGTGACAGCCTCTTCTCACTTGTGCCCTGTGATAGGACAAGGGGGAATGGTTATAAGCTAGATCACAAGAGGTTCTGCCTTATCATGAGGAAGAACTTCTTTACAGTAAGGGTCACAGAGCACTGCGATGGGTTTCCCAGGGGGGTTGTGGAGTCTCCTTCTCTGGAGACTTTCAAGACTCTCCTGGATGTGTTCCTCTGTGACCTGTGTTAGATTATATTTAGATGATATGATCCTGCCTGGCAGGGGAGTTGAACTCAGAGATCTCCAAGGTCTCTTTCAACCCCTAATACTCTGTGATTCTGTGATTTCTTCTGTGGGATGTGGAAGACTAAGTTCAATGCATCTTTAAAATTCATACAAAATAGGACAGTTCCAATGCCAAGTTCCCCTAAAAAAAATCAGGTTTAACATAATGTAATTTTCCTTTAAAAAAAACCCAACAGATAAGCTCTTCATCGGAAAATTCCCAAGTAGCTTTTCCTCTTGAACTACCTATGGGGTTTGCCAAAGAGGTTGACGTATGATGAGATTTTTGCCCTCTGTAATTTAAATCCATGGGGTTTTTTTTAAGGGTGATTCATTTTACAAAAACACACAACAAATAAACAAACACATAACTGGAGTTAAGAAGCAGCATGTGTTTTGGATTAGGAAAAAGAGCACCCCTCGAAAGCTCAGCTGGTCCTGTTCATTATAAAGATAGTGTTAGTTTTTTCCATTTCATTGTCTTCCTTTTTGTCTGTGCTTTTTTTTTTTTTTTTTTTTTTTTCTCGGTGTCTTTTGTCTCTCTGGTAGAGTCCTGGCTCCATGTGTCATTTATTTGTTTTCCTTCCTTCTAGGCTTCATCTGGACCAGAGTGTGGAATGTGTTAGCTAACACGAGTTAACAGTAGAGCAGGTAAGACAGTGAGCCTTTGACTTGTCTTAAATTGACTTACTTAGATATACTAAGATATTAAATATCTCATGGTCTAGAGGAGCCCTGTATTTCTCTGAAATGAATGCTGGGTCCTTTCTAGAGTAGTGTCAATACCAGTCCCATTGCTGTACTTTGAACACATTCCAGCCTTGCATAAAGCAATACAAATCAGACCTGCCATGTGCAGTTCATTCACTCTTCTCCCCAGAGGGAGAACTGGGTTTGCAGGCAAATGTTTTTCTTTCTGTAGGCTCATTTTTGTTGAAAAGTACATACTTGCACTGTGCTTCTGTTTGAGAAGGTGGGTCAAAGAGTGCCTGATGTACCTCAGGTGCTGGAGAATTTATTCCAGGGACTCAGGGCCTCCTCTTTTTCCTTACCAAATGAACTTGAATTGAACTGACGATGCAGAGCTATGGTGTTTGCAAATATGCATTGTAAATGCAGTGGAGAGACAGGAGAGGAAGTAAGGAAAAGCAGCTGAAGATACAAATGGAAGAAAATATCATAATTTGATGTAATGTATTACTTCCCACTTCATTTGAGTTTTCTCTGCTTCCTCTTACTTCCTCATCACTCAAGTTCCTACAGCATGTTTTGAGCCACTCTTCTAAAATTACAGCTATTGACAGCACAAGGTATTCAATCAAAATTAAACTAATTTTCACCATAGTTTCATATGGGATTTTTCTTTGGTTTATAGGAAATGTATATGTATAACTAAATCCAAATTTAGTTACACATATACAAAGGTAGGACTTTTTAATTAATTCACAAGTCTTATTCTTTCCACCTTAAATGAAGTGCATCATCTCACACTAGAATGAAATTAGCCTCCCCATACAGCAATATCCCAGCCCTTTTTTTTTCCCTTTAAGCATATAATTGGTGAGGCACATTGTACCTGGAATGTATCTTGCTGAAGCAGACACAACAGCTCTGCCCTTTGGAAACTGACACACAGAATTTCTTAGCTGCAGCCCAGTTGTCATAAGAAGAGATGATTAATTAGCCATGGGGCTGGAGTGGGACAGGGAGGCTGAGGCATTGGGAACTGGCAGGGAGAGGGCTGAATAGAATCAAGGAACAGTAAAGCAATCCAAAAGCTGGAGGAGAACTGCTGGAGAGATCTCTCTCCAGCCAAAGATTTCCAGGCAAAAGCCAGAAGGGCTATATAAATGTAAATGAGTGGGTGGACAGAGTAGATCAGCCATGTATTCAGAGGTCTTTTGATTCACTGACCCTCTTTAGCACCAGATGCTGCTTTTAATTCACAGCTGGCTGCTGGAGGAGTAGCTCAGTGTAAACAGAGTGGGAGATGGATCTAATATCCAGGACGGAGCCTAGAGCCACTTGCCCAGTACTGTACTTGTCCTGACTGAAGGTTGGGATCTTTTTGATCATGTCCTGCACGTTGTACTGTACAGAGATGAATCACTTCCTGCCCTTGCCCTTTTTGCTTGGTGCTGCATCACAGCAGGGCTGCTCTGGGACTGGATGGAGAAGCCTGGGCTGAGCTGTTTGTGTTCTCTCTGCTCTGTCCTGGCGCCTGCTTGCACGGAGAAAAAGCTGCTGTGCATCTAAACTGCTGTGTCATACTTAGTTATTAATGACCGAGAACCACATGACACAAAGTTCTGGGAAGCTCAAGCAGATTCCAGGAAGGGGTCAAGGAGTTCAATAAACAGTTTTATTAGAACTTGACTTGCAACCAAAAGGCTACACATTTGCCTTTTTTTTTTTTTTTTAATAAAAACTTTGTGAGTGTTACTTGAATTTAGAAATCCTATGAATGGCAGAAAAAGCACAGAGGGTTATCTTTTCTTCCTGCAGATCTGTATGTAACTGATAGTTCAAGGTTATCCTTGATTAATAAACTGAGTGCACCCTTCATTTCCATTTCTCACTTACCTTTCCAGCTTGTTGGTAAACTGTAGGTTTATCTGAACTTCAGTCCTCAAAGAAGAGCATCATGATCAAAGGGTCAGATTCTTGCCTCAGTTATACTTGTGGAAATTCAGAAATTAGTGGAGAAATCCTAGATTTGCATCAGTATGTCTCACACTACTGTAAAGCCTAGTGTAGGCACACCACACCATAGCTAAAAAGAGATAAATAAATGCTGCATTTGTTTATTACATTAATAACATGCAGGGTTATTTATCATTCAGGATGACAGATGCGCTGTCAATGCATATTGCTGACAATAGCTTGGAAAGGGTCTGCATATTGACACACAGGAGTCATGTGCCATGGTGAAAAGGTGTGGGGTGAGTCTCAGCAGGCAGATGGTCACATCTCAGTGTCCCTATAGTAAGTGGCACTAATTGGCTCTGTTTCCTGGCAGCGAGCCCTGAACTAAATAAGTTGGTGATCAGTAAATGCAATTTTTCAGTAAATTGTCTTTGCTAAAGTAATTGGTTTTACATTATCTCTACTGCACATTTGTTAAGACCAAGCTTCACTTCTGTATCAACATGCTTTTAATTAGTGTTTCTGGCTTTACCTCTCTATTTCCTTTTACTGCCATCAGGATCTATGAGTTGTCTAGCACTGCATAGGGTATAAATTGATCGATTTGTTCCTTCATCAATTTATAGATGTCAGAAGAAATGGGAAATGGAATACATCTCCCTTTGAAAGTGATCATAAAGCATCCATTATAGTAAATATTAATGACACATTAATGAGCATTGCAATCCCACTGCTACTAATGAGAACAGAGGCACAGAAATTAAGTGCCCAAGCCAACTGGAGTAAAATTAAGGTGTCTTTTGGCCTCACTAGGAAGTGAAGAAACATGATCAAGTTATTACTTCAGATAAATAGGAAGAGATAAAACTAGAGGTCAGGTCTGCCTCAAACTCTACTGAGTTTGCTACAAATCAGAGCTCTGTAAGATAATGTTTAGCAGTTTTGATTATGAACAGACAGAACAAAATTCTCCCTGCAAATAGGACTGAATGCACAAAGCTCTGCACTGGTCGTTCACTCAGAATTGTAGCTACCTTTGGGGTAGAACACAGCAAGTACTCAACAAAGCATACTAAATACTTGGCAGTCTTTAATGGAGGAAGTGAAAAAAAACCATTGCATCTGTTTGAAATAAACGGGGAATTTTAGAGAGGCAGAATGGAATTACCCAAGCTGGAATATGACTTCAGTTAACTGGTGTTAACTCTTGCAAAAGCAGCCACAATTTTTTCAATGATCACACTGGTCAGAAGTTCAGTTTGAACCCTTGTCCTATGGATGGCATTCCAAATATCCTGGTCCTGCTATTGTGAGGTGGGCTGGCGTGTTGCTGACTCAGAGGAAACCACTGTGTACTCAGCTCTAGGGCTCCTTCCACACTGCTCAAGTCCGGCAGAGCCTTTGCCTAAAACTCGCCACCACTTGGCACTGCTGCTCCAAGGTTTCCTGATAGAAAAGCTTTTTGAAGCATGCCCTATGCAGCCTGCTGCATGCTGCAGGACAATGGCTAGTACCTGGAGGAGTTCTGTGACATCTAGATCAAAAATTTTTGGTGTAATGCATATTACTTTCAGAGGCTGTTGAAGTTCTATGGTACTACAGAATATTCCATGGAAAAGCTGCAAATAGATAAGCAAAAGATATTTTTTATGCCACATAATTTGCATTTGAGGATACATCTAAAGATGTAACTTGGCGGTGTAATTGTGGCATATACAGAGACCTCTGAACTTTCTCTTTGGTGGCACAGGTACCAGGAGAAATGAAGGCACACTGACTTAGATTTAAACCTTCTAAGTGGTTGTAAGTCTGCTAGTTCTCCAGGTACCAATAAGGGAGTGCACCTTAAGAGCTGCATGTCACCTGAAGCAAAACTACTAAATAATTTCTTTGCCCCAGATTATGAACCAATTCTGATCAAACTTGTACATTTATAAAGTTAGTCTCATAGTTTCCTAGGATTTCTAGCTTCATAGGAAACAAAGTACAAAAAGTAGTGGAACTAATGAATCTTTGTTTTCTGTCTTCTATGTTCTGTGGTGTGTGCTTTGATGGGTGTGACCTCCACTGGGAGATTTTTCCCATAGCTGGGCCTTTACTGTTCTTTCTGATCTGCATTCTGTGGTGTTGAATACAAGGTTATTTCTCTTGAATTTTCCCTTCATAGATACATTAGTAAAATCACTTACCTGACCACTACAGTGAAACAAAATCTTGACATAATTTATACCTCTGTCCTTATATCAGATTTAGTAGAAAGCTGCCAGCTGCTTCAAAATTATAAATAACTTATGGATAAAGAGACACATGTATGTAACATACGCAAATGTAGAACAATCACACAAATCCCATTTCCTTAGGAGATCAGGTTAAAGATTAAATGTTTAACCAGAAAGAGTCACTGCAGAAAGCTCCACCAAAGATGAAATTAGCATGAAAATGGGGGAGATGGCAGAAAAAAAATTAACACTTCACTGGATAACTATTTCTCCAAAATTTTCAATTGAAAACCATTTTTTTGGCAAAACTTATTTGCTTCAAAAGAAATTATATAAAATGTAACATGATTTTCAATCACTATAATTTCCATAGGAAGTTTTAGCTCAGTCTTGATTAGAAAGACCAAGAACGCATCCTGACAACAGCTAAACCAGGCAGATCTCTTTTAGTTAGAAAACATAAGGACTTGTGGAAAATATACATGGACCAAGGTGAAAGTTCTTAGGAAGTGAGGACCATTCAGTAACTTGGTTTGGATTTGGGTGACAGTGAAAAAAAGTTACCCTCAGAAGTTGTCCAAGCAACAGTGTCCTGTTTATATCTTGTGGTCTTATGAGTAACTGACTGGAAAAAAACAAGAATGAAAAGATAACAATTACAATTAAATTAAATTAAATAAGCCAGTGACTCATTACAGAGCAGTAAAAACAAAAACAAGAGCATTTAGGACTCAATAACAACAGAAAAAAAATAAAAGGAAACACAAAAATGGCTAGGTTGTGTTCCTTACACACACAATTGACGACACTGCCATAGGAAAGAAGTGAAACTGATCACACAATCAGTGGAAGGCAGAAAATTCAGAAAATATGAATTATAACACTGCAGAACTTTAACAGCCATGTTATTTTTAGTGGGACAAAGCTTTTTTCTTAAGTGCCATAGCAGAACATAACTCAATGTACATCCCACAAGGTATATAGCACTGGAGCTGACAGCAGCATTTGTCTTACATACTCTGTCTTGCTCCATAAACGTGTTTTATTAAGCTGTATTGTTGGGCTTGAAAAGAGAGTTATCAGTGAATACACATCAGTGATCTCCTCCATAATTTTGGTATAAACTCTGGGCTAATCCCAGAGTAAGGGCAATCAGGAAACTCTTGAAATATTTAAACAAACTAGAGCTCAATATCGTATGACTCTACTGGGACAATTTGCAAAGTGATTGTGCTTCCAAAGCACTGTAGTGCTAGGAACTGTACATTCTGAACTCGGGGCTTTTCACAGAACCTGACATGAAATGCTGAGCTCTGCACAGCTGTAGTGCTTTCATTTACAAAAATCTCAAAAGGATTTGGTATGAAGAAGAAAATGTATTATATAAATGCATACCTTGATTCTCCAATGCTATTCAGTTGCCAGTAATAATAAGAAGATTAAAAACTTGGGGTAGAATCAAAATCCCCAAAGTTTGTGATTATATTTATTGGCTCATCTCTGGGCAAATTTGATCCTTCTGTCTTTTTTGTCACTTATATCTAAAGGATCACTTTTTTTAGTGTCCTAAGTTTGATGGAGAGGTGATTCAGACTGCTTTTGAGTTGTTTGTGACACAGTTTATGGAACTTTAGCTTTGCTTCAGGGAAATGGTTGACCTGCTATTCATGAAGCTTTAAAAATTCTGGGGAAATCTATCTTCTTTAGTTCTCTTTTAGCATTGCAATCCAAAGAATGAAAAACACTTTATAAACAAAAACAATGGGTGTTCATACTACTAATAAGGTAAAGTAGTATCTTGGAGGAAAACAAAACACAAAGCAGTGAAGTGATTTCCCCTTATTTGCTCTGGGAGTCACTAGGAGAGCAATAAATAGAATCTAAATCTCCTGACTGCTTGTCCTGTGCTTCAGCCACAAGACTGGGCTTCATCTGACAGACAGTGATTGCTGGTGTGTGCATTGTTTTTCTGCACAGATGGTAAATCCTTCTGTAGAGTAAACAGCTTGAAAAGGGAACAGCTGCAGATGCCTTTTTGACAAGCACCTCTCCTGATGCTGGCCATGTGGAAGATTTGTACCCGTCAGATATATTATACTGTCCTCGTCTTTAGCTCTGCTGTCTTGTTTACAGCCTGCTTCCCTGGAAGTCAGGAGAGCTTTTCACAGCTAGTCCTTCAATTCTTGAAAAGACATGACTCAAGTATTTTTAACTGTTTGGCACCAAGGCTATGACTGTAGTGTTTGTTGCTGTCCTGTGCTTGGGTTACTTCTGTCCTTTGATGTGCTGTAACTGGACAGGAATGTTCTTCTTGAGTATTCCTGGCACTAGAAGCTGCAGCCATGAGGTTAACATAGAACTGAACAAGTTTCATGCTCACTTACATTTACTGGCCTCTACATTTCAAAGCTTGTAGGGCTGAACTCACAGGACTCCTGAACAGCTCAGCTCTTTCACCACCATGAAGGAGGCTGGGGAACTGAGACCACAGAGGGCAGGGTCACTATCAGTTTCTGGTTTGCACCCATAGCCCTTTCTCTAGGGAAGAAGTTGTGACTTCAGTCAAGAAAGCTGGTATGAAACACTTTCTTGTCCCTGGCTTCTGCAGTCCTGAGTTACTAAAATAATGACAGAACTCTCTCATGTTGCGTGTTTGTAATCATTGCACAAATGTTTACTGCTGACATCAAGTTCCAGTTTGC
This sequence comes from Ceyx melanurus, assembly GCA_024611195.1. NCBI lineage: Eukaryota > Metazoa > Chordata > Aves > Coraciiformes > Alcedinidae > Ceyx > Ceyx melanurus. The sequence continues at coordinate 18,168 of JANHGL010005801.1, read as the reverse complement.
CAGATGCATGCTCTGGTTTAGATGAAAGTGTGCTGAATTTATACATCTGCTCTAAAATAGTAACTTACCAACTGGGTTAAGTATTTTTACATGTCACTGCCATTACTGTAACAGATGCTGGCAATAAGCTGACAACCCAGATTTTCCACTAAGGATCCATTCATGGACACTGCTTTTTGTAGAAGAATCCATGAATTCTCTAACTCATAATTCAAAGGTTAATCACCTCTTTGCTTTTCTTAAAATGCTGAAGATTCTGCCCTAGGTAATTATATAGACTTAATTTTATTTAATCCTGGGAATGCACTCAGGTTGTTACCAGATAAATGTAGCAGAATCAGTCCCATCTGAAGAGATTATCAAATAAAAGGTGATAACAGATTAAAAAGATGTGAGCAACTTAGAGCTGTGAATAATGCAAAGAGTTTTCTAAGAGGTTATTGGAAATTCACTGGAAACCACCGAACTATACAACTAGAAGCTGAATTCACATCATCTGCACTGACATCTGCACTGCTGGACTGAGTCAGCCTCTTTTCCACCTGCTCCAAAAACCTAGTGAAACATCCAGAAAAAGCACCACGCCAAATTGTCACACTGCCAGGCTGGACAGTGAGGAACCAAAGAGGAGGTGTTCTGGCACAATACCTCACCCGTTTTCCGTGACTCTGGGAAAACTAAGCTATACAGCTTTGAGCAGTATATGCTCCTACACCTGGGCCAGAGCTGTGCAAGAAATTTGCAAAGGTTGACCATGAGGTTACGGAATGGCTGAAGAAAGAGGTATAAAGTAGTGGCTTCAATTTTAGATTTAGGGAGGCAGAAAAGGACTGTAACTTTGGGGAACTGACAGTGTCTCCAACAGATCAGCTGAAGGAAGAGGATAACAGTAGCAGCTTTGGTCTACACTGATAATTAGGACTGAGCTTAAATTGTTATAGAGTATTTATTAGTCATCAGTGCTGCGCAGTGCAAAATTCAGAGGTCAGCTTCTCCACGGCTGCACAGCTCAGACCTGGAATAGCTGCTGAGATTCTAGCTGCAGAGTTAACCCAGCTTGAATCCCAGCTTGGCCTACACCTAAACTGATTGCTGACATGGTTTGAAACTTAAGCTACAAGGTATAATAAACATGGACCACTTTGTTTTAAGTATCAGCAAAGACTAGGACTAATTTTATGACAAAATGATCCAGCAAGATGTTCTAGTATCTCTGTCCATGTAATACTAGCTCTGCTAAATCAGCTGCTGAGAAAAGATATTGAACGTTTTGTTCTCAGTATCTCCCTGAAATCTGTAATAAACACCACAAAAAAAACCCAACCAACGATTCAGGTAGTAAAATTTGTGGTCAGTTGAATTTCTCTAAGCAAATGAAGATATACTTCAGAAGTGTTTTTATGATGGTGTATCTGTGGTTGCTTGGCCTTGCACCAGCACATGAATTTAAAAAATATAAAATAAAATTTATAACTGGCATAACTATTCTTGCAAATATTTTTGCATAGAGTGGAAATTAGAGCAAGTGCAAACACTGCCATGATGTCAGAGTGCTGGGATGTCACACAGGTGCCCAATAAGATGAGCTTGTTTCTCTGGAGCCAAGGTGGAACTTGCAACAGAACTAATTTTTGTTTGCTGCAAGGCAAACAAGTGAGAGGAGAGGGGAGGCAGCAGCAGGCATACATCAAGTGGTCTTTAAGCAGCTAGCCTCTGCCAAGGGAAGATAAGGAGAAATGAATTAGCTACTCTGGAACCAAATCCAGTTCTTTTTCTTAAATAACTTCGGCTCTGTGCCTAGTTAAATCCTATCCTTGCTTTGAATGCCATGTTTCCGTTCCATGTCTATTTTCTAGTGCTAAATTAATTTGCTAGTGTCCCTGCCAAAGGAGCTTCCATCGCTCTTATCTTTATTTACTCAGAAACATCATGACAGCATATTTTAGCCCTCTTTTCCTTTCACATTATTTTCAGCATCATTCCCCATCCATCCCAAAAGCTGCTTCCTGCACAGTGATACATCTTATCAAGAGGATAATAAAAATCCAGCAGTAACTTCCTAGACACATGTTGCACAATGATGATTAAGAGAGGACTGACTAGCTGGTCACCCTGAGTTTCTGAAGTTCTACCAGGCAGCAGATTGAAATGCCACTAACACAACAAAGTAGCCCAGAAGTCTGTAGGTGCCCTGCAGTGTGCCACAGAATGTTCAGTGCAGCGAGGAGCCCGTTAAGCTTGAAGCCGTATGGATTGTCAGTGGCAGTGCTGGGTGGCAATGGCCTTTTCCAGGGAACTGCACAGCTCATCGAACTGGGAAGCCACAACAACCACTGTTCAGCACTGGACTGCTTAGAATCAGTCTCCTCTTTGCTTCTTCCAACATTCTTTTGAGGAATCTGGGCTTCTTGGTGGGTTTTTTTTAAGCAAGTAATTGCAACAAGAAACAGGGATGTACCTTAAGTGCTGAACTAATGTCATGAGGCAAGCTGATTCAAAGTCTATGTTCCCTTATCTTGCAGGATCTGAACCTAGTGGCTCCACATAGTTCACTATTTATTTCAAGATTTTAAGTCAGTAGATGTTTTAATGATTTTGTTACAATAAAATATTGTTAGGTTTTTCCATTCTGCCCATGTCTGCTCTTTTCTCCTTGAAGGCTGCCCATTCTTCTGTCTGGAGGACTGGGATGTGGCTGTACACAGAGCATCCACGCTGGGCTGGAGGAGGTTACTGGAGGGCAGAAGGCTGTTCCCTCCCTTTCTCTGAGGCCTAAACAAGGAACCTCCCTTCAATGACGCAGGATGATCTCCCCAGAGCTAACTCTGATGCTTCCCTAACAGGCAAAACGATCCCTCCCAGGAGCTGAGCATAGTGCCTTATGTGGGATAGCACTGAAGATGCTCCCTCCCCACAGGCAGAATGCCTCCAGCAGGATCAAGATACAGGGCCCTCCCTCTCTCCTGAAAGCTGAAGATATGGGGAAGCCTGTTCTGTACCTTCAGGGACTAGCTATTTGCTGCTTCTTACCCTCTTTTCCTCTCTGCTTATCTGTGACACTTAGTGGGACCAGATTTAATGGCACACTGTTTAAAACATACCAAGGATAAAGCCTTTCTGTTTTATTTTTTCTGTGGAATAAAACCCAGGGTTACACTCATTAGAAGTTCTCTACAGTTTCCTGTTAAATCTTTTTTAATTATACATCCTTTTTAATCACTATCTCTTGGCTGATGTTGAAAGGGAATATACATTAGGTTTGGCTTTGGAACCACATCTAATGAGTTTCCAGTAGTTTCAGAACAAGGTACCAGTGCCACCTCTTGTTAGTTAAATCTGATAGCAACAAGTCAATGACTTACCAGTCCAGGACTAGCCCTTCTCTGTTCCACTGCTGTCATGTAAAGTCACTTCCACACCACCAGTGGATACTGGGCAGACAATATTTACAACTGGAGCATGTTTGCAACGTTGACAAATTTTGAAAGCTTGTGCAGTGCTCCTTATGGTGGCTTGTAGAAGCACAGGAGTGCGATGACTTTACTGTGAGCAATGATCCAAGTTATCAGCAGGGATCCTGAATTCCAGCCTTTCTACTCTGAGCACTAGTACAGAAGCTAAGGATCTAACCACTTGCTCCTCTTCTGAGACACACAAGACCATAGCAAAACAAAAGCTCTTCTTTCTTGCTGTGTTAAATTGGCTGGGAGCACGTGTTCTCCAAGGGACAACAATATCAAATTTAAATTACTGTTTATTCCTACTACAGTCATGCCCAGAATCTCAGACTGTGGGACCCTGTTGCTGTTCTAGACATGTCAAGATAAACTACAGCATGAATAAATGAAACAGTGAGAAAAGTAGAAGGATGGGATATAATTTGAATAGCATGACAGAGCTGGTGATAGAGCCTGGTTAGGGAAAACCAAGTACTGAACCCACATCTCCTGAGCAGTTAATAATACTGTCCGCTTTCTTTTTTTTTATTAAGAAAGGTGCATGTATCCAGAAGTTACAGCAAAGTTACTGCAAATTTCAGATTTTCTTTTGTACAATGCCAGGGCTCGTTCCATGAATGATGATGTGAGAGCTGGAAGCTGCTCCCTCACAGGCCTGCTGAACCCCTGCAGTCTGTGCTGCTAGGATGAAGCAGCCTGTCCCATTCATGCTTTGGAGAAAGCTAGAAGTTTATCTATTTACACCTGCATGCACACATACACCCAGGAAAATAAAGAAGTGCTTGTAGCATGTGAAAAAATATCTCTGCTAGCTTAAGCTAATTAGCGTGAATAGTCACAGCCACGGAGATGCAGCAGAGGGGACTTCAACCCATGGGCAGCCCCATTACAAACTCCCAAAGGCCTTGCATAGGTACTCTGGCCTTAGTTAAACCCACATTGCCACAGTTTTGCTGCTATTGTTACCAAGCCATGTTAGTCTAGCAGAGGTAAATCAGCACCTGCTGCAGTTACTCCTTCCCTCATTTTTTTTGATGCATAGATGCAAAGGCACAATACTTTAAAGAAACCAGCTACTTTTTCACTTTCCTCTTTCCAGGACAGTTTATTTCAATAACCTCAGCACATTTTTGTTTAGCATGGCAGTGTGATAAAACTGAAAATTATGAACTTTGGTGTTACTCATTTGTACTACTACTGACCAGCCCAGCACTTTTGGCCCTTGCAGTGTTCATACGTGGTATCCTCAGGGAGCACAAGGGAGGCTGGTGCTTTACCTGATAAGCAGCAGAGTGGTTAACAGAGCATTTTATACAAAAGCTGGTGTAGATTGCTCAACTGTGCTCATGGCTGAGAGGGAACAAGTTCTAAGAACGTGGTTTCTTGAAGGCAGTGGCAATAAAACTCCATAGGTGGGTCCTGTAATGAGTCCTGAGGCAGCACCCTCCCAGACATGGCTGTGTGTGCACTGCCTCTAGCCCAGTCACAGCAGGAGCATGCTGCTTGTGCAATCCCCCCATGGTGCAGCCCTAAGAGTTTCTTTCCCACTTCAGCTCAGTCATACTGCTTCCTGGAGTGTCTTCCTCTACCAGGAATTTCCAGCCCTGTTAACAGTGACTCTCCCTTATCCAATGTGCTTTTGAGCTCTCTGCACTAAGTCTGGCAAGAAACTGTATTTCAGTAGGCTTTCTCCAAGAAGCCTGGCTTAGATGAAGTATTTCTATGTCTTTGTGTTTTTGTAAAATCAGCTGTTGAAGTGTTCTGATGACAGTCATGATAGAGCTGACCTGCTCTCCATTCCCAGCATCCACAACTGCACAATTCCTTTCCCTTCATCTGTTTGCACTCAAAGATAAGGAGCTCAGTATTTGCCCCATGCTTAATTCAGTGAACCTCTTAGTCAGGGGCTTCTATGTGCTACCAGAAACAGAATTGGCCAAGAGCTGATCCTGTAAAATTTCACCTATTTTTGACAGCAATCTCCTTGCCATAAATATAATAAAATATCAGCATTGACCAAATCAGCCTCTCGATTGCGCATGCCTGGAAGCAAGGTCCTACCTCTCTTTAACTGTTTCATTCATAATAGCAAAAGCCCAGATCCTTGACCAGGACTAGGGATGCTGTTATAAGTATGAAGAAGGAAACTGCTATTTAGCTCAGTGAAACATTCTTTTGCCTTTGGCCCAAAAGCCTGTGTCTCAATTCTCCTGCCAAGCCTTGGAGCTCACACCCCATGCACAGACGCACATGGGTTTTTCCCATCAGTTTAATCAGAATAAAACTGTTTTGTGGTTTCTTGTTATAAACTCTTTACAGAAGCTAATTACTGTTGGCACAGAATTAACCACCAGTTGTATAAGTGAAATTTTGCTCAGCTTTGTATCCTGCACTGTATTCACAATATGGTAAAAAGAATGCTCTGCCCAGCTCTGTGTGCTATTCCACAGATGCTCGCTAATGCCAGATCGACCCAGCTCCCCATCAGGTAGAAGTTAAAAGTCCTCCTTTGCTTTTTAGGAAAACAGGAGTAAATCTCAGTGTCCCTGACAACATTTCCACCCTAAACAAACTAGATTATTATGTTAAGGCAGCAGGCAAACTGCAGAAGCCTGCAAATGCATTCACACATTTGCCTGAGTATTCAGTATGCTTTGTTTCAGTGACATACATGTGGTATGGAAGGCTTTATGTAAGACCCACTTGTGGGCTATTTTGCATGCTAAGTGTTGAGCAGGTGTTTTTATACCATTCTCAATAGTTGTTTTAACTGTGAAAATTAAGGGGGAAATAGCAGTCCTGTGGAGATCAATAAAATCTGTGAGGTTTGCATTTTATTTATGAAAATTAATTCAGAAGGGTCAATGGGGCATCAGTTTACAGGATGCTCTCGCTCCACTGATGAGTAATCTGCTAATTAATGGCTTTGGAAATGCTGCCAAGATCCTGCCAGAATGATTGCAGCACCCTGACAGACCTCACTCAACTCTTGAACAGACTTTCACATAATGAACCATAGTTGTTGGGATGAACAAGATGACCTCTATTTCTCCAGTCTGTTTTCCAGGCCAAAAGATGTTAGATGTTGTGCCTGTCCTAAAATATAGCTCTTTCATTTAGAATTCTTGGCAGAATGAGTCTCAGTAGCTGTTAAGTCAGACTTGACTTCTGTTTAAGTAAGATCTCATTGTTTTCAATGGCAATAATAAAAATGCAAATAATTTCACAGCTTCCTCTTTGATCAAGAGGAATTTAACAACTATATCTGTGCACTGTATCTTTAAAACTAGTAAGTCTTTATACTGAAGTTTAGGTAGAAAAGCTATCTGTTTATATAGCAAATTACGAGTTTATACATTACGGTCTCTTATATTTTTGTTCTCTTATTGTAAAGGCAATACTGATTCAAACAGAATCTCTCAGTGAGACTTACATACTTGAAGGATTAGTTTTATCAGATTCCAAGTTATATTGCCAACTACTGTCTCCCCAGAGTCTTCAACATTGGGAAAATCTGTTCTAAATCTAAAAATTAATTTAAAAATCCACAAGCCCTTGTGTACTATCGTCATTAGCAGCCAATCTGCCTCCTTGTAGACTGTAAACTCTTTCTGTTCTGACCTCTTATTTTGTGAAACACAGCGAAATCTGCTAAGGGAGGCTGTACCTTAGATGTGTGAGAGGCTGGTGTAAGAGCTCATAGTCCAAAACTGTATCAACCACAACAGCTCTGTTGGTTTCAATGGAAAAGGATCTAATTTATGTCAGCAGAGGATTTGGCCCACAATAGGCACAGTGTGTTCTGTTCTTCTGTCTGTTTGGGGTTAGGAAGATGAAGGTGTCTCATATCCAAAAAAATACATGCCAAAGAAAAATAACAGGCAGCTGCTCTGAGATGTGTCTGGCTTGTAGTAGTTCTTTGTATTTACTCCTGTTGGTAGGGCTTATTTTAATGTACTGTGGCTTTGGCTTCCATACAATACACCATTCCCAAGTTTGCTAATAAACATTATAAGACTCTCAATTCTAAAGCTTGGGAAGATGTTCATGATGAATAAGAGCAAGGAACCAAAAGATATGTGCTTTTAAATGCTTCCCTCTTCTGTTTAAGCTCCTGGCTACCAAAGGGCTATTCTACATAGCATTTACTACTCTCGGTCTTGAGAAGAGATGCCTTCAGTGTTTCCCTTTCCATAGTCCTTGTGAGAGTAAAGATGTATTCTCCCCAGTTCCTCAAAGCCCATCGAGGATGTTGGTCTAAAGAAAGAACTCTGTTCCCATGTTTTCCGTCACATCTGTTCAAAATTCACCCCTTCTTTTATATTTTAATTGTGCTGTTTTCTTGCCAGGCCTAGCTGCTGTAGAAAAAAGTAATTTTAAATGGAGAAGAGTTCACTGGTACAGATAATCTGTTGCTGAAGACTTTTCAGGAGAGGATTAGACACTTGATGCTGGACCTGATGGCAGTCATTTCCCTTTGTGTGTGTACACATGGAAGTGTGCCATTGAATTTCTCATGCTGTCACAGAGAAGCTAACTTGTCCTCCAAACCATTATACTAGTTAGTGTGGCACTTGCATGGTGTGTTTCCAGATCAAGAATGAAATTTTACTTATGTTCTAAGTGGGTCTGCACCTCAAGCACTTCATCTTCCTCAGCGTCTCAGGGCATTTCTGGGAAGTGTTGCACTGGAAAGAAAGCATTGCAGAAAACCCCAGTTTTCTTCTAAATATAAAATGGAAACTCTTATTGTCAGAATAGCCTTTCTTCTTTTCCTGAAGGGCACAAAATTAACAGTGAAGTGATCACGAGAGAGCATGCTATGCACCTTCTCTGTGGGCATCAGTTGCACTAAGCAAAAGGCGGCATTCCTTACGTGGGGACAGCTGAGCCATTAAAGCTGGAGAAGTGCAGTAAATGGCACACAAAGCAGCAGCACAACAGCATGGAGTGTATCTCCTGCCATCCTTTGATTTAACATACTTCTCTATAGCCTCTACAATGATAACCATTTCTGAGGACTCAGTTACTTCATATTACAAAATCTAAGGAAGTTAAAAAAAAAAAATCCGAAACAAAAATGGTCGGATGGTAAACAGAAAATCTAAAAAGAACAGGCAGCAACAAAATCCTAAGAGATTCCAGTTAGGATTTCAGTTATTTATTTATTTTTTTCCCCCCAAATCTGCACAGGGAAGTGCTCATCTTCATACTTCTCTACTTTTGATGAAAATCATCATTTGACAAATCAGAAGTATGACTTTGGTGAAATTAAGATTAGTATTTGGAATATAGGTCCACAAATTAGTGCTTCATCTGGAAAATATGTTTGGCATTTTGAATGTCAGATAGACCAAGGACACATCCGTTACTGCCTTGAATGTCCTTCTCACCTATGAAGGCCCTGAAGCTTCCTTGTCTTCAACTGCTGGATCAAGAAGGTTTGTTACCTTCACATAGCACTTTTATGGATTAATAACATACTGCAAGTCAAAGCACTGTTGGAAAGTTTTAATCTCCATTCAAGAGCACAAAGGACAAAAGCTATTTACTGGTCATTAATAACATAATGCTATCATCCATTGTAAGAAACAGGCAACCAAGCCTGTTCTTAGTGGAGTTTTTTTTCAGGATAAAATTACCTATCTCATGGTTATCTAATATTCTTCACCTTGAGCTAACTGTCCCAAAGTGGAACTGACCAATAAATGCAAGTTGCTTATGGAAAAGGATGGCATAATTTGTTTGCTTGTTTTCATCTACTGAGCTCAGGAAGACAGACAGGTAAGAGAAGGATCAAACCTGTGAAAGGGCTGAGTCTATTCAAAACTCAGGCTATTCTGCTGAATCCAGTTCACATTCACTAGAACCTACTTGACCATTCCTTTCCTCTTTCATTAGTGGACATGGCTCAAAGCATCTGTTGATAAACTTTTCACTTTTCTCATTGAAGTGCTATCTTTTCCTTGCTTCTGTCACCTTCAGAAAAGCTGTTACCCAATTCTGGGTGCCATTTGAGGAAGCAAAGATTAAGTAATAAGCAGCAACAGGGGATGTATGACACTGCACTGAGAAACTTCATCTCTGATTAACAGCAGGTTCCTTAAATGTTGCCTGGAGCAGAGGGACCACTGGATGCTTCCCTGTCTGAAGTTCCTTTCTGGACGCTTTGCCCGCTCACTTAGTGTTTGTTCTTCTGCAACAGCAAGGAAATGAAGAAGAGGAAGGAAAAGAGGCAATAAGCACATATCTAATGAGGGAGGGGGGTCAAATTAAGGTACTAGAGGTACCCCTAAGACTTATGCAACTGGCCTGTGCTCAGCAATCAGTGTCCAAACAAGGCTAGAAGCAGCTTTCCTGTTAGATGAAAGACATGAGAAGGAAAGGAGAAGTGGAGCCCTTTGGGTTACAGGAAATCAGCGTGGACCAACCAACGCCCTGTCCAGACAGCACAGGCCCTGCCCTTTCCCCTCACCTACCATATTGTACATCTTTATCAGTCATGGAGCAGTTTGGGGTGTTGCTCAGCATCAGCTAATGACGGGTATCTTTGTCCCAAGTGAAGCAATCTGAAGACCCATTCTTTTGTGTGACTTACTCAGAGGCCCGAGGGCAATTCCAGAGACCAGTTTTTCAGCCTGTTCAAACTGTTATTTTTGCTAAATGAGAGTCCATTAAGGTAGTAACTTCACTTCAAACAAAAAGATAGAAAAGGGCAGATGTGCACATAGACTTTAGCCAAGTTTCGTAAAACAAAAAAGCCCTGCTTAGCCAGGGAGGCTGATGGCTACAGAGCCAGTCTGATGTCCAAACCCTTTAGCTGATTTCTTTGCATGTTGCATCTGGACCCCAGGAATTTTCTAGCATATTAATCATCATTTTGTGTGGACCTCTGAGTGAGATGAAAAAAACGTTTCTTCTCCAGAGGGTCAAGCTCTATACAGATGATTTTGTGGTAACTGCTGCAACCATACTTTTGACTGACTAACCATATGTTACATTTTTTTCCCCCTGAAATTACATTATTTTTATGCACACTTGTACATTTGCCCAAGCTCTCCAAGTCCCATGAATATCAGGTCTGAAGTAAATAATCTGTATTATTCCTGTTGTATATGTCACCACGAAGTTTAAAATGGACCTGGTAATACATGTGGAGAGCCACTGTCAAGACAAGGTGACAAATCTTGTATTCTCTTGCATTGGCTTCTTAGACCTTATTTATTTAATTGCATTGAATATGGTAATTATTTTAAATTCTTGCTGTATTTAATTGCCTGTGACAGATCTGGTTTTTTTTTTTTAGTTTTGGGCCTGAAGAGCAACCTCTTTTTTTACAAAGTATGGAGTGTTATGTTATGCTTGAGCTCCCTCCCCACTCAGCACGAGGCGATCTGCTGAAGTTGAAGGGCTGTAGTTTGAAATGAACTCATTTGCAGCTTCAGAGTTTTGAAAAAAAAAAAAAATATTAGTTTGCATGCTGCTAGGACACAAGCCATCTTTATCTCCCCTTAAAGTCTGTAGGACTGAGCTTCACACTGGGAGTGGTCAGCATCTTGCTAAATACAATTCTCATATATGATTGCATGCTGAGACTGGAAATACTCTCCAGTACACCTAAGGATGCATTTAGGTTATTTGTCTGTATTAGAGTGGTGTTTTAGGTTATTTGTCTGGATTACAATGGTGTTTAAGAGTTCCAGCTGTTCAACAGCACTCAGTTGCTCTGGTGCAACAGACACGGGGCGCAAAAGTTGGTCCCTGACGAGCTGGTTCCGTAAGCGGGCGCTTTGTTTTTGCACACAGGAGGTATCTGGGGGGGTTTGAATGTGTCAACCCCAACACTGCCATTCAACTGAGTCAAAGGTACCAGCTGAGTGGGTGGATTTTTACAGAAGGCCTGGCTAATTTTTAGACCATTAGTAACATGTACTTGAGGAAGATAAGATAATGAACAGTATGATCCAGTCTCATGCTGCAGAGTGCAAAGAGTTCAACTGCTAGAGTTAAGAAAGAATTATTTTCCCTGTGTACACCATTGCACAATAGTAGAGGTGCTTGAATGAGGGGATGTCTGAACTGGTGTGAGTGGGGTTACAGCAGGAGGGAGGATATCAGACATGCTGTGGTTTATTGCTAACCAGTATGGAAAATAGATTTTATGTTTGAGAAGTGAGAACTGTATAACTAGCTCTGGAAAGGCAGCCTTGTCCTTCAGTTCCTAAATAACCAACAAAGAGCATTAAGAGAGGAGCCACAGCCTGAAAAATACATCGCACGAGCAGAAGTCTAGTCCTGTCTCTCTGTGCTGAGAAGGGGCTAAGAATATTGTCTGTGATGACTTTGCCAAGGTGCTGTGAAACACCTTTAATCTTTGTGAGCATGTTGTGAGCACAGATGAGAAGGACAAAGGATTATAAAGAAAGTGATTCTCTGCCATGTTCAAGACCAGGTTGGATGGGGCTTTGAGGAAACTGGTTTAGTCTCCCTGCCCATGGCATTGGGGTTGGATCTAGGTGATCTTGAAGATCACTTCCAACTCAAAGTATTCTATGAATCTGTGATTTAATATTTGAATGCACAAGTAGCAATTGCAAGGCTTAAAATAAGGGGCTCTTTGCACAGTGTGGTTTAGTTGGATGGATCAGTATAATCTATTGAAACAAGTGATCTTCTTATTTCAGCTTTATCAAGAGTAACATCAGCACTTACTGGGTTTCTGTATGATTGTGTAACTGTTATGGACTCACAGAAAAGTACAGCACTGTCTTTTGGATTTTGTACAAACATCAATAATTCTCAATATGTGTGTGTATGATTGCAGGTAAGATTTGCTGTGCACAACTCTAGGTATGTTTTCCCAGACAAGCAAAATGGTTTTCCCTACTTCATCTCTAATTTGTAATTTGAAAAAGAAAGGCAGAGATGTCGAGTGGTGCTGTGCACATAACTCTGCCTACAAGAAATGTTTGGTGAAAATAAGCTCCATTTACTAATTTATTTTAATTTTTGTCTGCAGTCCTGTGCAGACCCTAGGCTCATTTACTTTCTTTGGATACACTGAATGCATCAGCTGATACTCATATTTACAAGCAGTGTATACATGTGTTTAGATGCCTGTATATACTGTTATAGCACAATCCTCCTCAAAGTCAGATGACAGCATGGCGCAGGTAATTAAACAGCCATCTCTATACAAATTAAAAGGGTTGGTACATACCTTTAATATGGCACTACAATTACAGTAATTTTATGTGCATACCAGCTGCATCAGTTCTGAAAACTGGGTCTGTGTTTTGTATGTGCTAGTGCTGTTTGCACTTGCAAATGTGAGGCTTACTCACCCCCAGAGGTGCCTTTGAAGCTCCACCGCTGCTTACTATGGAAATTTTCCTGCACTCCAAGACTCGGTAGATTTTCAAATGGCTTTGGAAACGCTACTTGAAAATTAAGGCTCTTTTCCCCATTTGCTGTTGAGCGTTGCCAGACCTGAGTAACACACAACACACAGCTCAACAGATGCGTTTCCTTTTTCTTCTTCCCAGATTGTGGGGGAGTTTCTCTGGAATGCTGTGGTGCTCCAAGCTATGGCAGTCACAGACTGTCACCAAACAATTGTTCAATTTATTGCTAACTGGCTTGCTATTCATTATACTTAACCATTATGCAGACTGATTATATGAACAGTTCATTCCATACATGAGATTGGTGATCGAGTAGGTGAAGAGCTTGTATTTTGGGTTTAACTGCTCCTCATCCTACTTTCCCCGTGATAATACAAATGTTTGCGAGGACTCACACAATACTTTTTTCATCATGATGAGGCTCCGTGCCAGACCTGATGTCAAGGATCAGTGTAATGAGAACAGCAGGTTTCTGGAGAAGGGATTGCCTGAACGAAGGCGTGCGTGCAGCATCAGTGGGGACATTACAAGTATTAAGACACTGTTTTGGTTTTGAAAGTCTGAACTCAAAATCAGCTGGGAAAGCAATGTGATTCCAACTGACTGCTTACAATGTAGGTCAATTGAATGCAAAAGTGAAAGCACACGTACCATCGGATTCTCATGTCTGGAGGGGGGAGGGCATGTCAGCCTGCAAGTGCAAAAAGCCCCTGAACTCATGTGTGACTCGTGTTTTCCGGTGAGTAACAGGCGCTACCATCCCGCGTGGATAGGAAGTGGCAGCGTGCAAGTGCTTGTGTGGGTGAGAGCACAACTGGAGGGGCAGGGAGAGATTAACCGTGTGTGTGTGTCCGTTTGTGTGTGTGCACACGTACTCCTGACCTCCCCAGACTTTGCCACGTTGAGATTTGGGTGTAGCACCACGCAACACGTGTCTGTGACTGCCGGTGAGCCCACCGGCTGCGGGCGGGCTGTCTGCTAGAGGAGCACGGAGCAGGAGCCCCCGCAAGCGGCACGCCCGGGGGCGGCGGGACGAGGCAGCCGGGGGCTCGGGCCAGGGCCGGCGGCCAGCGGCGAGGCGAGGGCAGCGGTTTGTGTCCCCGGCTGCCGCAGCGGCCGAGCCCCGCGCCTCGCGTTGCAGGGAGTTGCTTTTGGCGCTGCTCTGATGAGGTGATGCAGGCCGAGTTACCAACAGCGCTAATTGCAGTAACAGTAAAGCGGCCTCGCCACTCACCGTCATGTGTTTCTGGTTACCAGAAGCCGAGCGGAGCCGGGCCGAGGGAAATCCCCTCACAAGGCCCGCGCAGGGCCGGGCGTTGCGGGCAGGGAGGAGCCCGCGGCCGCGACCACCGGAGCCCGGGCGAGCAGTAGCCAGCCGAGGGGCTGCTTGTGCCGCGGGGCGGGAGAAGGTGCCGCGGCTCCGCGGGGAGGGTGGGACGGCTGCGGGTTGAGCCCAAACGGGGCGCTCTGGCGCTGCGGTGCCGAGATCCAGACGAGGAGCGGAGCTGGTGGGCACGGCTGGAGTCGCGATGCTGAGCCGGGTTGGCAGCAGAAGCCCGGGACCGGAACAGCAGAAGCTGCTGTTAATTAATTGGCCGGACAGTTGTCAACGAGTCTGTGCTGACCACGATGTGCCCGCTTGCCCCACGCAGGCGTAGCAGGGCTCACTGGTTCGAGAGGTTTAAAGTTACCTATGAAATGATCTGGCAAACGAGTTCTGTTTTGTTGTTTGTTTGGTTTGTTTTTTCCTTTCCCTGTGGCTGAGTAAAAATGATTTGTTTACACCGAGTCATTAATTTGGATTACACCTATGTATGAATTTTAAATGGCTCGCTGTTACTCAGTGGCGCAGATACTCTTCCAGGATATAAATGCTGTAATGCAAATTCATTTTACTTACTTCCAAAGTGGATTCCAAATTAGCATCTATACAGGAAATTAATTAGGAGTGGCTTTGCCTCTTACAAAAAAAAAAAAAGAAGAAAGAAGACAGAAAAGTCTTTAATCCCACAGTTCTTTAGGGGTTAGAGTTACAGAATTCTGTTGGAACTGAAATATTTTAAACAACCTCCTTACCTCGTCAATTACCTTTGTCATTGCTTTCAAAAAGTCAGAACACACTGAGCATAAAGGTTGTCTTCGTATTAAACTGGAGAGATAGATCACTCTGCTCTAAACTTCTAGACAGCATAATGTATTATTAAAAATTCCTACGGGGGTATTACAAATAATTATTTCTAAGGGCATGGAGATGTGAAAATGTTACTGTGGGGTAAGGTAAGGTAAGGTGTGAATGCTGCATAACATCTATGGCTGTGGTTTGTCTTGCACGATTACTTTTGCTCTATGGTAGATGTGAAGCTACCCCAGGATGGAGGAAGTATCCCTCTAACTTGAGACATCTCAGTAAGCACTGTAGCAAACAATATTTTTATTTCTCCTTAATGACTTGAGAATGTTTTTGATAACTCACACACATATAGCTAATGAATAAGTGCTGTAAAAAAAAAATAATCTGACTACAGTAGTATCCTATGGCAACATGTTCCTCTATTTGACCAAAAAGAGCTGTCAAAGCAGGTGATAAATGAGGAGTTCAAACTTCAGTGCTGAGAGAGGCCATCTTATGAGTAATGGTCTGTCACTGGCCTCAGATCATGAGCTGTTTGCATAACTTTGGTTCAGGACAAACCCAAACCGAAGATGACAGGTGATGCCATATAAGGTTTCCCAGTTGCTCCAGTTGGCTCATTCCAGTCTGATCCAGATCTGATGGGCCCTAAGGTCATTAACACTTTAGAGCCATTTATTGGCAAGGGTGACAAAGTTTGTGGCCTCCCTCCCAGTGTTTAAAGGATGACAAAAGGGAAGATAAATAAGAGAAGTTATCTGCTACTCATGGCCTACTCTGAAGCTTCAGCAGTCAGGAGAAGGGAGACCCTAAGCAAGCAGCACAGGCTAGTGCTGTTCCTTCACCACCCAGCTGCTGTTCCTGGTGTGCATGGGATTGCTGTATGCACACGAGAGCATTCTCATACTTTCCTCAGGATTAAGCCACTTCCTAAATTTGTGGTTTGGTGAACAAAATAGTATGTTGTGTTTGATGGCCTCAGAAGGTGACTAAAATTAGAAATGGAGCTGGATGTGATTTCCAACATTTTTGGACCAACTCTCATGATTAGCATTTCCCCCTTAGCTTATAGCCTTCCTTTGTGCCCTGCAATGGAGAGCTTGAAGGAAAGGCAGTGGTGTCATTGTACCTGACCACTAATTGACCTCCTATGGGCATATAGGAGGAACATATATGTAGGGCTAAAGTGTATTTGGACAAGCAGGATTAGTCTTCAGGCAGCTAGCTCATGTGCCCACCAGTACTAGCAGGAGCCTATGTGGGGGAATACTTTCCAGTCCTGTGTTTGTGCTCAATTCCATTCTGCTGGGCATAGTACCAGCAGTTTTAACAGAAGTACTTTGCCTTTTCCCCCTCCTTTTTATGTATGTGAACCATTGAGAGGCACTGGTTTAATTTGGTTTAGGATCTCCTACAGGTAAGCAGTTTTCTTCATCCTTAGGGGAATTCTTCCTGCTTCTGCTCCAGGGAGGACCTTTTTCCTTGGCAGAGGGTAACAGGCTGCAGTACATCTTCCTTCTCCTTCCCTCTCCTTTCACTTCAAACAAAACCAGATGCTGAAGTCACACAGACTCTGGTAACACAATTTTAATCATTAATCCCCCAACCTTATTGCCTGGTCTTCGTCTCTGTATTACTTTGAAGACCATCACATGAGAGAATCATGGTCATGGAGGAACTGTCGGAGTCTCACAGAGGGTTGTGGTGAAGTACATACCCCTTTTCCCCATGATCAGGCCTGGGCTACTCCTCTTTGCTATATTTTCACTGAAAAAAAAAAGAAAAAAGAAAAAAAAAGAAGTTATTAGCAACTCAAAAAATCAGGGAAGGAAAAAGCTTCTGAGTGAAGGCAGGACCCTCCAGCGAATGAAAAAGAGAAGGAAGAGCAGCAGTACACAGCCTGTGACCTGGTGAGTGCTGCCACATGCATCTGAGTCTCTTGGCTGACACTGTGCATTACAGTGGGTGGGGAAAGTTCAGAATAAGGAGGGCACCCTGTTGTTTGTTCACACTCTGGAGTTGGTAAAGGTCTGTTGAATAAGCTTTTCCTCATGCTCACATCTGCTCCTTCTGGCACAGCACTGGTTATTAGGACAGCTCTGACCTCCCTCCTTTTATGTCTTTCCCATTCATTCGTGCATCTAAGTGTGGCAATGCTGGTTTGAGTGTGATGTTCTCCTATACTGAGGTCTAGGACCTGTTACAGATCAGCTTGCTACTTTCAAGATCTTCCATGGCATTATTATAATTCCAGAATTCAGGCAAAACCTCTGTGACACTTATCTGAAGAACTCCCTCCTCCCTCCAAGGATGCCTGATGTTCTTGGAATTGAAGACCATCTCAACTCAGTTCTACAGTGAGTCCTTCTGCAGACTGTGCATCTTAAACCCTAAAAGATACCTAGAATCACAGAAAGTATTGGGTTGGAAGGGCCAAAGGTCATCTAGTCCAACCCCCTGCAATAAGCAGGGACATGTCTAACTAGGTCAGGCAGCTCAGAGCCTCAAGCCTGGCCTTGAATGTCTTCAGAAATGGGGCCTCCACCACCTCTCTGGGCAACCCATTCCTGTGTCTGTCAAACTCATATTAAATAACTTTTTCTAATATATAACTTACATCTACCCTCTTCTAGCTTAAAGCCATTACCTCTCATCCTGTTGCTACAGATGCTTGTGAATAGACCCTCTCCTGCTTTCTTACAGACCCCTCTCAGGCACTGGAAGGTGCTCTAAGGTACCCCCAGAGCCTCCTCTTCTTCAGGCAGAACAACCCCAGCTCTCTCAGCCTGTCTTCATAGGAGAGGTGTTTCAGCTCTCTGATCATTTTTGTGACTCTCCTCTGGACACACTGCAACAGGTCCTTGTCCTTTGTGTGTTGAGGCTCCAGAACTTGACACAGTACTCCGGTGGGATCTCTCCAGGGCAGAGCAGAGGGGCAGGGTCACCTCTCAATCTGCTGGCCACACTTCTTTTGATGCAGCCCAGGATTTGATTGGCCTTCTGGGCTGCCATGGAGCAGTGGTGGATCATGTCCAGCTTTTTTTCAAGCAAGTTTCACACGGATAGGAACTTTGCTGGAAAGATACAACCTGTCTCTTACCTCAGTGAGGGTGACAGAGCTCTGGAACAGGCTGCCCAGGGGGGTTGTGGAGTCTCCATCTCTGGAGACACTTAA
>JANHGL010005799.1:30556-42205 GCA_024611195.1 Ceyx melanurus | reverse complement strand
AAACTTTTTCTCAGTAAGGGTGACAGAGCTCTGGAACAGGCTGCCCAGGGAGGTTGTGGAGTCTCCTTCTCTGGAGATATTTAAGACCCACCTAGATCTGTTCCTGGGTGACTTGGTCTAGGTGATCCTGCTCGGGCAGGGGGGTTTGGACTAGACGATCTTCTGGGTCCCTTCCAATCCCTAACATTCTGTGTTTCTGTGATATTTGTTGTGTTTCCCTAATGGAAATTGCTGATAAGTAAGCTGAAAAAAAGTTAATGTTTTTTTTTATTTTCAGATTGATTTATCTCAACACTCCTCAATTATTACATACTCAGTTTGTCAGTCCTGTAATCCCACTTCAAGGACTGCTTGCTTGAGGTGCTTATTACCTCTGAGGTGGAATTCATCTTGAATGTAATTTATGGCTGTAGTGGCAAAACTATTCCCTGCCAGTTTGCCCCTGCTTTATTTTAATGAGATATCTTTCACTGTTTCACTTTTCATAGTTTCATTAGTTTAGGGGTTTTAATAGATTTTAAAGATATAGATCTGATTTACACATAGAATGTTTATTTGTATGTAGATATATTTGTGTATAGATAAAACTTATCTTTGTTTTTGTATATAAATTTTATAGCATTTTGGAATTAGTGCTTGCTTAAAATGACCTGGATGCTAGTTCTGTTTTGATGCAGCTGTGCATTAATTCATCACTGTAAGCTGTCTTCTGGTCACCTTTGTGTGTAACCATGTGAGAGCAGCCAGTTTCCTCATACTCAATGGAATCTTTTTCTGATCTAGCTGTTCTCTGACATGGAAGGATTCTGTGAGATGTAAAACTGCACTAGCAGTTTTCTGAATTCCCAGCTGTTTCAAAAATGAAAATCCTCCAGTTCCTGCAACCCAGTATTTCTTACATTTCTTCATGTCACTATTACTTTATTTAATGCAGCCCAGTCTGAAACATTAATTCAAGTGGTGCATCAATAGTAATAACTGTAAATATTAAACTACTGAAAATACCTCTTATGAGACACACTTTTGTGTTAATCCGAATCCATTTCTTAATATTTTGAACTTCTTAAGTCCTTGAGAATGACTGTTGCATAAATTCTTAGGTTGCTTAAGACTAGACTCAAATGAAGCATTAAATAACCATTTATCTTAAAATGACAGTGCTCCAACCATTTAACCTCATCTTGTTTGTAAATCACACAGCTAGTGGCTCATTGAAATGCATTGCTCAGAACCATCTGAGGACTAATGAAATAATTTTTTAAATTTTGACTCTTTCTAGTTTCAGTAAGAAAGGATGGGACTTGATCTGTCTCAAACACTTCTTGATCTTCTGGGTCAAGGTCTCATATGTCATATTTTTCATATACAGTCCCTTTCAAAGTTGTATAACAATAACAATACTATACAACTGAATGAAATAAATAGAAGGTGTAAATTATCTTGTCGTCCAGCATTGTTTCCATTCAAAAAATCATTCTAGATTTAATACAGTGTATTCCCTCATAACTAGCAGGAATTCATTAGTGTTGATATTTTCAATCTTTGTACCTCTCCTGTTGATACAAATGGGAACAGTTCAATATATTTATCCTCACCATGTAGTTTCACAGCAATATCTCTATTTCCAGTATAGGTTATTTCTCTGATGAATGATATTCACATTTCTTTCATCTTTTGTGGTTCCTTATGGGCATAAGAATGCATAGAAAATCTTACTTGGGTGATATTATTTACCATTTGTTTGTGATTGTTCAGATACAATTTTAATTTGATAAATGCCTTTTAATTTGTAATATCTTTAATATATGGGCTACAGTTTTTGATGGTTTTCATTTTTGTATTGTGGGGAGATTTGTATTTTGTATTGGGTTTTTGCTTTCTTGTAAACCTGATATTTAAAAACACAGAGCTCTGAATACACCACTAGAGTGGAAAAAAAACAGAACAAACAAACAACCCGGGATTGTTTTTCCTCTGTTCTCACAGCTCATGCTAATGTCTGACTTTCCCATGCTCAAGGCTTTCAAAAAGCAAACAGGAAAATAGTATTTAGATGTTGAACAAGTCCATGCTAAATCTGTGTGATTTAGTGACACACACAATACAAGTTAAACTATATTCTCTGTTTCCAGATTTTCTGGGAATCTAAAGAGGATATAAAATGTAATTCAGCAGCTGGGATGTTGGGAGGTGATCCCTTTATTCCACATAGTAATTAAACATAATCCTTTCCAGGTCACCTGGAGTTAGAAGCTCCAGATTCAGGAGGCTGCTTAAGAGGAATAAACTAAAATTGCTTATTTATCTATTAATACACAGTTAATTTTGTGTCCAGCAAAGCTAAATCTACAACAAAGAAATACTGTTGTGTTTTATTGCTGAGTGATGTTTCCTCCATGTTTTCATCCCTTTCATCTATTTAAATTCTGTGTAGATAGCTGTTTAAAACAACAACAACAACAAAAAGTCTATTGGCTGTGCTGTCAGATACAATAGCCCATTCTTATTCTAATTACGTTTTCCACCTGCTGATTTTAGCATCCATTCCATCCAAGTCTAATTGTATATTAATTATATATATCCAGTGTCCACACATGAATAGAATGTCAATCCCTGTTCTTCTTAAGCTTACAAGAAAAAGCCTATTTCTGGGTGTCTAGCATCTTTTGTCTGGTCTCCAAATGAGCATATAGGCAAACTTTCTCCTAACCCAGATTTATATACTATTCAGATTTCTAAGCTGGAAGAGGTAAAATGCAAATATTTAGACCATCAATCTTAGTAGCAGATAAATAAGAAAAATTCTTCCAGAGTACTCAAGCCATTTGAAAAACAACCCATAAAATACAGTTGTGATAACTTGATATATTTTATTCCTTTTCTTGAATTAGCATTATTTAATAGAAAACTTTAAGAAATAGAATATTATATGTAGTCTTGATGATGTCTTATACCAAAGTGTTATGTGTTTTGCCATTCAGAATTATTTACAAAAGGACTCTTTCAGAATGCCCACTGTGGCATGATGCTAATTTTCTAAATATACAATTTATTGATATTTTTTTTTCTTCTCAAAGTATTTAACTCATAAAATGTAGAACAGGTTGAATCTACATTAACTTCACTCACAGTATACTTCAATGCATTGCATTACTGTGCAGCTGTAAAACATCTTCATAGAATCATTCAGGTTGGAAAAGACCCTTGGGATCAAGTCCAACCATTAGCCCCACTCTGCAAAGTTCACCCCTAAACCGTGTCCCTCAAAACCACATCCAAATGACCCTTAAACATATCGATGGATGGTGACTCCATTACCTCCTGCTCCTTGGGCAGCCCGTTCCAGTGTCTGACCACTCTTTCAGTGAAAAATTTTTCCCTCATGCCCAGTCTAAGCCTACCGTGTTGCACCTTGAATCCATTCCCTCCTGTTCTATCGCTAATTACCTGTGAGGAGAGGCCAGCACCAACCTCTCTACAGTGTTCTTTCAGGTAGTTGTAGAAAGTGATGAAGTCTCCCCTCAGTCTCCTCTTCCCCAAACTAAACAGTCCCAGCTCCTTCAATTGCTCTTCAAATGATTTAATCTCCATGACCTTCACCATCTTCATTGTCCCCCTCTGCACTCACTCCAGCACCTCAATATCTCTCTTGTATTGAGGTGCCCAGAACTGGACACAGTGCTCAAGGTGTGGCCTCACTAGTGCTGAGTAGAGGGGGACAATCACCTCCCTGCTTCTGCTGCTCACACTATTTCTAATACAAGGCAGGATGCCATTGGCTTTCTTGGCCATCTGAGCACACTGCTGACTCATGACCAGCCTCTTGTCAATTAAAACCCCCAGGTCATTTTCTACCAGACAGCTTTCCAGCCACACTTCTGGGGTGGTTGTGGCCCAAGTGCAAGACCTGGCACTTGGCCTTGTTCAAGCTCATCCCATTAACATTGGCCTATCAATCCAACCTATAAAAGCCTCTCTGTAGAGCCTCCCTATCATCATGAAGATTAACACTCCCACCTAACTTAGTGTCATCTGCAAATTTACTAATGATACAATCAATGTCCTTATCAAGGTCATCAATAAAGATGTTAAACAGAAAAGGTCCCAACACTGAGTCCTGAGGAACAGCACTTGTGACTGGCTGTCAGCTGGATTGAACTCAATTGAGCACCACTTTTTGGGCCTGTCCATCCAGCCAGTACTTGATGCAGCAGATCATATGCTTCTCCAGGCCATGGGCAGCCAGTGTTTCCAGAAGAATTCTATGGGAAACAGTATCAAATGCTTTTTTACAGTCTAGGTAGACAATATCCACAGCCTTTCCCTCATCCAATACTTGGGTCTTCTTGATATAGAAGATCAGGTTTGTCAGACAGGACCTTCCTTTCATAAACCCCTGCTGACTGGGCCTGATCCCCGGTTGTCTTCTATATGACTTGAAATGGCCTTTAGGATTATCTGCTCCATGACCTTCCCTGGTACCAAGGTCAGACTGACAGGTACCTTTCCACCTTTCTGCCTTTCCTGTAGATAGGTGTTATATTTGCTATCTTCCAGTCCATGGGGACCTCCCCAGTTAGCCAGGACTTCAGGTAAATAATGGGAAGTAACTTGCCAAGCACGTCTGCCAATTCTTTCAGTGCCCTTGGGTGTAAACTATCTGGTCCCATAGACTTGTGTGCATCCAAGTGGTGTAGCAGGTCCCTGACCACTTCCTCTGTAAATGCAATGACCTCTCTCTGCTTCCTCTCCCCCATCTTCTGGCTCATGAGGCTGGATGTCCAGGGAACAACTGGTTCCACTGCTAAAAACTGAGGCAAAGTAGGTGTTGAGCACCTCAGCCTTTTCCTCATCCTTTGTTACTGTGTTTCCCTCTGCATCCAATAAAGTATGGAGATTCTCCCTAATTCTTTTCTTGTTAATGAACTTATAGAAACACTTTTTATTATCCTTATCAGCTGTAGCTAGGCTGAGCTCTCTCTGTACTTTGGCTCTCCTAATTTTCTCTCTGCATAGCGTCACTACACCTTTATAGTCTTCATGAGAGACCTGCCCTCTCTTCCAAAGGTCATAGACTCTCCTTTTGTTCTTGAGGTCCAGCCAAAGGTCCTTATTTAGCCAGGCCAGTCTCCTTCCCCGCCTACTTGTTTTTAAGCACATGGGGAGAGCCTGTTCCTGTGCCTTTAAGACTTTACTCTTGAAGTATGTCCAGCCTTCCTGGGCTCCTGTACCCTTCAGGGCAGCCTCCCAAGGGATTTTGTCAAATCAGTCTCCTGAACAGGTCAAAGTTTGCCCTCCAGAAGTCTAAGCTGGCAGTTTTACTAGATCCTCTCCTTGTTTCTCCAAGGATTAAGAACTCAATCATCTCATGGTCACTGTGCCCTAGATGGCCTCCAACCCTTAGATCAGTTCTTCTGGTTCTTATCTGAGGGCACCTTCTCTGGTCAGTTAACTTACCAGCTGTGTGAGGAAGTTATTCTCCATACATTCCAGAAGCCTCTTGGATTGTTCCCTCTCTGCTGTGTTGTATTCCTAGAAGATACCTAGGAAGTTAAAGTCCCCCACAAGAACAGTGGCAACTGACTGTGAGATGTCTCCCAGCTGCTTATAGAAAGCTTCATCCACCTCACTGCTTTGGCTGGGAGGTCTATAGCAGACTCCCACCACAGTATCAGCTTTTTTGACCCTTAAACTAATCCAAACACTTTCAACACTGTCGTCATTATACTTGATTTCCAAGCTCTCATAGCATTCTCTAACATACAGGGCAACTCCACCCCCTCTTCTTCCATGTCTATCCCTCCTGACCATGTTTCTGTGATAGCCACTAAGTCATAGCTTTCCTGGTTCATCATGGCATCAAGCTCCCCGTTTGTTACTCATACAGTGTGCATTAGTATAGATGCACTTCAGATGAGCTAATTATTCCAATACCTTCTTGTGACTGTGGGCCACATTTCCTACCAGACTATTCTCAAGTCCTGCCATGATTTCTAAACATCTATCCCTCTCTCATAGGAAAATTCAGAGTGAGAGTCCTCACTAGTGCACCATCCTTCAAGCCCTGCCATACTTCCCTTGGGCTTCTTATTAATAGGCCCAGTTATCTCCCTTCTTCATATCTAGTTTAAAGTCCTGTGAAAGAGTCCTGATAACTCCCGCCCCAGAATCCTTTTCCGCCTCTGAGACAAGTGCATCCCTCCTGCCACCAGCAGGCCAGGTGTCTCGTATAGCAGCCCATAATCAAAAAGCCCAAAGCTCTGCTGGTAACACCAGTCCCAGAACCATGAGTTGACCCATTGCCTTTTGTTTTTGATTTCCTCATACACTGTTGCCACTGAAGGGATAGAGGAGAACACAACTTGTATTCCTGATCCCTTTAGCATCTGTCACAAGGCTCTAAAATATTTTTTAATTGATTTTGGTCTCCTTCTACCCACTTCATCACTACCCACCTGAAATATTAAAAGGGGATAATAATCAGAGGGCTTTACCAGGGCAGGATGTTTGTCCAACACATCCCTACCTCATGCCCCAGGGAGGCAGCAGATTTCCCTGTGAAGTGGGTCAGAATGGCATATTGGCCCCTCAGCAGAGAGTCACCCACAACAATGACCCATCTGCTTTTCCTCTTGGAGCCAGTTGTGATGGTGAGTCTATGACACCTTGATCTTTCTGGCATTTCTGACACAGGTGAACCATCCTCCTCTCCTATAGCCATCTCTTCCTGCAGGGCCTCATACCTGTTCTGCAAGGGTAACTGGGGAGGAGGGGGAGGACAGGAAGGGGTTTGCCTGCTTCTCTGAGCAGGCACCTGTTTCCATTCTCCCCCTTCTCTGAGGTCCCCTCCTACGACCTGGTGACAAGAGGGGAGGGCATCCTCTGGTTTATGTGGGGCCTCAACTTGTTTCCTTTCACCCAGGGAACTGTGTCCACCACCTGTCAATCTCCCACTCTCACTCCCTGATACTCTTCAACCTCTTCACCCTTGCACCATCTGCTCAGCCACTTGGCCTAGATCAGCCACCTGACTGAGCAGATCATTCAACTGTTCACCTCTGACACAGGTGGTGTATCCACTACCCACCAGTGCCAGGCTTCAGCACTTTATGCAGCAGAGGCCTGAACACTAACATGTTTGCGTGGGACCTCTGTCTGGCAATACCCACAGCTTTTCTAGCAGCAGCCTTCATTCTAGTAGCAGCCAACACCTTGCAACTTGAGGGGCAGTTGAGATGAGCATTACTGATAACTTAGAGGGTTTGAGCTTACCTTGTACACTGGCAGAGGCTCAGTGCCCTGCCATATGTGCTTCAGGCAGCTGGAGCCCACACAGAAGCACCCACAACCCCTGGTTGCTCACCCTGTGCTTTGTTCCCAAGACTTCTTATAACTTTGTGGGTTGATCAAAAGCAGGTGGTGCCCTGCTGTAGATTAGTAGATGGTTTCATTTACTGTGGGCATCCTGGTTCTGCCCAGGCTCTCTCAGCAGCGCACCCACAATGGGCAGCCCCAGCACAGGCAAAGAACTTCACCTGGCTTTAAAAAAAGTCCCCCAAAGAGCTTCTTGTCAGTCATTTTTGCCACAGATCCCTTCCCCAATGCAGTCTTACCTTCCCTGAATGTGTTCCTGGGTGACTTAATCTAGGTGATCCTGCTCTGTCAAGGGGGTTGAACTAGATGATCTTTCTAGGTCTCTTCCAATCCCTACCATTCAATGATTCTGTGATTGTAAAGGTTTAAAGAGTGCTTCTAATGCCGCTGTTTTTCTTTTTTTTTTTTCCTTTCTGTCTTAGGTGCTTTGGACAAAATTCCAAATTAGATGGATTTTTAATCTAGAAGTCAATCTGCTTCAAAATATAAAGCCATATTTGCCTGCATTTTTCTATTCACAGTTGTTCTTGGTCACTATTGCCATTACTGGGTGTTAAAAGATTCACTTATATCAGAAGAAATCACCTACCCCACATCAAACCAGGGGAAAACAGTATAATTCACCTTAATTTGGAATCACCTGTTACTCTGAAATCTGCGTTCATTCACTGGGCAGAAACAGATTTTTAAAGAAGTGGACCATTGTCCTTTGACTTCAGAATACAGTGACTTTAATGTTTCATGATCAGTAAAAGCAAAACTAAGTGCAGAATATATACCATTTATATCACAGCAGTTACCAGACTTCAGTGCTAATCCTTCTTTCAAAGCTCATAACTTTCCATATTCAGGTGCAAAGACCTATAGGAGTGTTTTGTTTATTTTCAAAGAAGGTGGAGGTCCATGGACATACTCCTGTCGAAGCTGAGCAAGGGAATTCTAGATTTTTAAGGCCCAGATTTAAGTTGGGGAGTAAATTATGCTTGAAAGATAAGTTGAGAAATTTGATGTTAGATTTAGGTTCAAGTATTGTAGTGTTGGGTTTTGGGTTGGGTTTTTTCCTAGTTATAATGAAATTAATAAATCCAGTAAAGATACTACTTTCTATGAATGTTCTGTCTTTCAGACAGTCATCCTTTCTGGCTGATAATTTAAATATTGAAATTATCTAGAGAACAGTCCATTCATGTAATATGGGAATTCATTAACGTGAGAAAGTGTTATAGGATTACAGTAACAGAAATACTGTTTCTGTAATCTTCTGCTTAACTTGAGGTGGTCAGAAACCTTTTAGTGTGATTCTTTTTAGCCACAGTTTCCTCTTTCATTCAAAAAAGCTCCTAAACGAGGCTGTCAGCACAGCACCAATGCAAGTTAAAGGATGTGTCACTTGGCAGGGAGGTAAGAGGGATGAAAAAGAAGGGGAAGAACTTGTTCATCCTGTTGACCTTTATGATCAGATGATATGTTACAGTAGTGTTGGAAAGCCTTGGGATAATGATTGTTTAGGAAGTGTAACTCTGGCAATATTGATTTTAACAAAACAAATATGCTCAGTAAGGAGAAGCAGCTTTTGGAAGTATGAAGTGACACCATAATTTGGAACTTCATAGATATAAATATTCTTTATTTTTAAAAACCTGAGCTTCCTGAGTTAGAAGCCTAGAGTTAACTTAGTCCTGTATTACTATTGTGGTGTTCCTGGTGGGTCATTCCAGACACATTTGTTCTGTGTTGTGAACAGTTTCCATGACAGTTAAACAGAGGAAGAGATTTGTCTTCATGTCTTCAGTGCTGTGTTCCAGTAATGAACAAATTTTAATTATCATATTTTTTAATGGCGTAATTCTTTCTCCGAACAGAAATTACCATTTTGATTACAGAATCTGATTAATATGTGGGAATCATCTGAACCTTGACAGGCAGGACAAGCTTTCAGACTAGAGGAACTTGGAACTTTCATCTTTCCCCTTTTCCTTGGGGGAAAAAAAAAAACAAAAAAACAGCCTTTCTAGACAGTTGAATTCCCATCTGAATAATTGTCAGGTAAAGAACCTGAGCTTCCTGTGGTCGCTTTCTGTTGTTTAAGCCCATCCATCTGGCCACAAAGCAACTATGCAGCCAGCTCACTTCTACCCCCCTGTGGTGGCATGGGAAGGAGAAAATAACAGCAAAAGGCTCGATGGTCGAGACAAAGGACAGAGGTATCTAATTCACCAATTGTGGTCATGGGCAAAAGACAAGGCTTTGGTAAACAAAATTAATTTTATTTAAACAAAACTACCACCAAGTTACCAGTAGAATCAGAAAACAGTGATAAATACAACTGGATCTCAAATACACTTTTCCTCCACCCCTTCCCCTCTTCCCTGGCCCAGCTTTACTACCTCCTCTCCTCCAGCAGTGCAGGGGGACAGGCAGTGGGGGTTGTGATCAGACCCAGCCTGTTCCCTGTTGTTTCTGCTGCTCCTTCCTCCTCCTCTGCTGCAATGTGGCATCCCTTCCATAGGAGAGGGTCCATGGACTTTTCCCACCAGCCTGAGTTCCTTCTTCAGACTGTGATCCTCCCAGTGATGTATCACTCCAACACATGCCTCCCTCAGAGTTACAGACTTCTTAAAGATCAGTTCCCTAATCCATTGTGGGGTCCATAGGCTACAGGCAGGATTCTCCTGGAGGAGAAAAGCTGCTCTGACATGCTTCCCCTGCTCCTTTGTCACTGACCTCAGTGTCTGCGTGGTTGTCTCCTGATGTACCTCTCCAAAACAAAGAGCTTCTAAAATAAAGGAAATTGTCTGACAGGTTTTCCTTTCTTAAAGATGTTATTGCAGAGGCACTGATTGGCTCAGTCTTGGCCTGATGTGGGTCTGACTTGAAGCTGTGGGAGCTTCTTGAAGCTTCTTAAGCCATGGCAGTAGCCTAGTCGCTCTGCTACCAAAACTCTGCCAGGCACAAACCCAACACACTTTCATCTCTTCTGGTGTTCTCAGTAAAGTGCAGTTTGGAGGATGGAGGTGGAGGTGTTTTTTGTGATGATCTCTAAAGGAGTGACTAATCAGATACAAACTATTCAAGTTGATTTTTGTTATTTACAGTAGGCGATTGAAACAGATGGAAGAAATGTGCATAGTTAGCAGAGAAAACATTCAGATATAAACATGCGACTCATATGTTTATACTCATTACTAAAGATATAAGTTGTACTACTCCTGGGCGACTGGGATGTTGCAAAGAGATTGCCCTTAAATGTATAGCTCCGAGGTTATCCAACCATGTTCTTCATGGGTGCATCTGCTCATGCACAGGCAGTCTCAGGCCAGACACAGCGTTTTTTGTTTGATGCCTTCAAACCATTGCTGTTGACATTGCTGATTTTTGTAAATATGCAGATTGAGTTTGTAGCAAATACTGAACTTTGAATGTTTTTGATTTAGAAGTGTGAATCTGTTGACAAATACACTGGTCATATGTGTATGGCTTCATTCTATCATGTTAGTGCACTATGTTTCTCAACAATAATTAGCATGACTTAATCAGAAGATGAATCAATAGTATTTAGTCAGTGACTCTAATCAGTACCTTTGATTAAAAGAATCCCGTGTTTTTTATCTTCAAGGCATGTTGTCAACTCATTCTGCTACCCACCCTAAAGGAAATGTCACTAATTCAGTTAATTGAATTGAATTTTTGTTTGTTTGTTTGAAACAAACAAACAAAAAAAAATAATGATCTGCAGATGTGTAAAGCCTTTGGATTGCCTTGAGGGAAAAGGTGAATTTGCTGATGACACCAAACTGGGAGGAGTGACTGACACAGCATCAGGCTGTGCTGCTATCCAGATTGCTGGGCAGGAAGAAATTTAATGCAATTTAATAAGAGCAAGTGTAAAGTGCTGCATCTGGGGAAGAACAAGCTCATGTATCAGTACAGGCTGGAGTATGATCTGTTGGAGAGCAGCTCTGGAGAAAGAGACCTGGGGGTCCTGGTGGACAGGTGGGGGGCAATGAGCCAACAATGCACCCTTGTGACCAAGAAGGCCAATGGCATCCTGGGATGCATTAAGAAGTGTGGCCAGCAGGTTAAGAGAGGTTCTTCTCCCCATCTACTCTGCACTGGTGAGGCCCCACCTGGAACACTGTGTCCAGTATTGGGCACCCCAATTCAAGAAAGACAGAGATTTACTGAAGAGAGTCCAGTTCAGGGCTACCAAGATGCTGAAGGGAGTGGAGCATCTCCCTTATGAGGAGAGGCTGAGAGAGCTGGGGCTCTTTAGCC
>JANHGL010005799.1:0-30456 GCA_024611195.1 Ceyx melanurus | reverse complement strand
TGAAGACCTTTCTGGCAACTTACCCATAGCCTGTCCCTCAGCCCCACAACTTAGAACTTCCTCAATGAGGAAGAAAAGGAGGGTTCTCGTAGTGGGTGACTCTCTTTTGAAGGAAACAGAGGGGCTAATTTGCAGACCCGACTCAGCACACAGGGGTCTGATGGGTTAACCTGGGGCTCAGGTTAAGGACATTAAAAAGAAGCTGCCTGATCTGTTGCACCCCTCTGATTATAATCCTTTAATAGTTTTTCAGGTGGGCTATGATGAGATTTCTGAGAGTAGTTTAACTACTATCAGAAAGGATTTCAGGGCACTAGGGAGATTGGTTGAGGGTTCAGGAGCACAGGTAGTTTTTTAATCAATCCCTCAAGTAGTGAGGTCCCTTGGCTGTAGTGACCACAAGATGGTGGAATTTAGAATTGCAGGAAGCAGGCACAGGGCCACAAGCAGGATTGATACCCTGGACTTCAGAAAGGCCAACCTTGGCCTTCTCAGGGAACTGCTTGAAAAGGTTCCATAGGACAAGTCTCTGAAGGGCAAGGGGGCTCAAGCAAGCTGGCTAATATTCTAACGCCATTTCCTTCAGGCTCAGGATCAGTGTATCCCAGAGAGTAGGAAATCTAGTAGAGAGTTAGGACACCTGCATGGTTGAGCAGGGAACTAGTGGTAAAACTTATGCTGAAGACGGAAATATATAAAACATGGAAGGAGAGACATGCCACTTGAGAAGAATACAGGGAGGTTGTCAAAGGATGCAGGGATGCAACAAGGAAAGCTAAGGCTTCCCTTGAAATCAAGCTGGCAAGGGAGGTCAGGGACAACAAGAAAATCTTCTACAAGTATGTTGGAGGCAAAAAGAAGCGTAGAGGCAATGTGGGTCCACTACTGGATGAAGTGGGTGCCCCGGTGACTGAGGACAGAGAGAAGGCTGAGTCACTGAATGCCATCTTTGCCTCGGTCTTTACCTCTAAAGTCAGCTACCAGGAGAACCAGATCTCCAAGAGCACAGAGGAGTTCTGGAGGGAGGAAGTTCTTTCCTCAGTTGAAGAGGCTTGGGTTAGACAGTTGCTTATCTGCCAGTTACCGGAGGAGGAGACAGAGCGAGGCAGAGATGATTTCCTTCACAGAGATGCCAAGAAGCCTTTATTTATTAATTTACAGCTCTTTTTATACCCTTTTAACCTCAAGGTAATTGGACAAGAAGCCAGCCACCCCCGGGAGTGATTGGCTGGGGTGCCACAGCATCCATAGTCAAAACATCTTTCTACTGTTTTACAAACAGCTGCCACCAAGGTCTCAGCTGGTGGGAGTCTTTGCGATCCCACAGGAAGGAAAATTCCATGCAGTAGTATTTTATCATCCACAAGAGACCATCTGAGGAAACTGGACTTCCACAAGACTATGGGCCCTGATGGGATACACCCACAAGTGATGAGGAGATGGCAGAGGTTTTTGCCAGGTCACTCTCCATAATCTTTGAGTGGTCCTGGAGAACAGGAGAGGTGTCTGAGGACTGGAGAAATGCCAGTGTCATCCAGGTCTTCAAAAAGGGAAAAAGGAGGACATGGGTAACTACAGGCCCGTCAGCCTCACCTCCATACCTGGAGAGCTGATGTTTATCAATGATTATGCCATTTGTGAAATAATTATTTGGATGAGACAATGTAGAGTAAATCTGAAACAATATTTGATAGTGAGTCCCAGCAACATAGCTCAGTCGGTATTCAAAGCTAGTTTGTATTAAGCAGAGACAGCTACACATCAAAACTTTGGTAATAGTTAAGTCTTTTTATGCCTTTTTATTCATGGGCACTCAGGAAAATGGTATAAATTGGTTAAACATCACTAAGTTTCTGGCTGACCATTTCTTCACAGTGAAAAGATTTGTTCCACTTGATTTATATCAGAAAAAAGCTGCAGCCAATTTTTATGTGTAAGAAAACACTATGAAGGTAATATAATGTTGCTTTATACTTTTTTTCCACATCTTTCATAAAACATAATTCCTGACTTGTTTTGAACTTTCGAGATGTTATATTTTGAGTGAGATCACATGAAAACATACAGGACAACCAGAGGATCAGGCTTAGCCAGCATCAGTTCATGAAGGGCAGGTCTTGCTTGACCAACTTGATCTGCTTGTACAACCAATGGACCCATATAGTGGGTGAGGGAGAGGCTGTGGATGTTGCATCTGGACTTTAGTAAGGCCAGTAACCATTTCCAGTGGCATACTCCTAGAGTAGTTGCTGGCTCATGGCATAGACATTTTAACTGTGTTAAAAACTGGCTAGCTGTCCGGGCCTGGAGAGTTTTGGTGAACAGAGTTAAATGCAGTTGGAGACTGGTAATGTATGGTGTTCTCCAAAGCTCAGTTTTGGGGACAGTCTTATTTAATATCTTTATCAATGATCTAGATGAAGGGATTAAGTGTTTCCTCAGCAAGCTTGCAGATGACACCAAATTGATCAGGAGTGTTGATCTGTTCATTTGTAAAAATGCCCTGCAGAGGCATCTGGACAAATTAGAACAAAAGGCAGAGGTCAGTTGTATGATGTTTATCAAGGCCAAGTGCATTTCTGCCACAACAACCCCAGTCAATGCTACAGGCTTGGGGAAGAGTGACTGGAATGTTGCCTAGATGAAAAGATATTGATGATCTGAGGGTACTGGTTGACACCCAGCTGCACATAAGCTGGCAATATGTCCAGGTGGCCAAGAAGGCCAATGGCATCCTGGCCTGTGTGAGAAATAGTGTGTCCAGCAGGAGTACAGATGTGATCATACCCCTTTATTGTCACTGGTGAGGCCAGAGCTTGATTAATGTGTTCAGTCTTGGGCACTGCAGTACAAGAAGACACTGAGTTGCTGGTGCGGGTTCAGAGAATGGCAACAAGCTGGTGAGGGGTCTAGCGAGCATGTATTATGAGGAATATCTGAGGGAACTGGGATTGTTTAGCCAGGAGATGAGGATGAGCTGAGGGGAATGGTGAGCTGAGGGGAAACCTTACTGATCTTTACAACTACCTGAAAGGAGGCGGTAGTGAGGTGGATGTTGGTCTCTTCTCCTAGGTAACGAGCAATAGGACAAGAGGAAATGGGTTTAAATTGCACCAGGGGAGGCTTAGATTAGATATTAGGAAAAATTTGCATAGTGAAAGGGTAGTGAGGCATTGGAACAGGCTGACCAGGGTCATGGTGGATTCACCGTCCTTGGATGTGTTTAAAAAAATATGTAGATGTGGAACTTCAGGACATGGTTTTGGGGTCATGGTAAAGTTGGATTGATGGTTGGAGTTTATAATTTTAGATGTCTTTTCTAACTTAATGTTTTTCTGATTCTATAAATATGTTAGCGATTCAGTATGACCTTCATTATTTTCACCTTCACAGGTCATCACATTAAATACAATAACAGAGTGTAAAAATAATTTCCATTTCCCCAGCCTAAATGTTAGTAGCCCATTTTATAATAGTCACTAACATTTTGTCAAGAGACTGTTTCTACTGAGTTGTTCAGCAATCAAACATAAGGCATTTAATTATCATTATAACATAACTTTACAAAGTTAAAGGTGGTAACTTTGGACTGTGGATTCCAGATGCACTTTTTAGGACTGAGGATATGATAACATATTGGTATGCATTCTTTTTGCACATAAAAATACCTTGTTTCATCTTTTTTTTTTTCCTCCCACCTATATGTCCACCATAGTAATACATGCCACAATAATTTCTGGATGGTGGTAGTAGAAACTCTATATATGCAATTGTAAATGGGTAATCTCTTTTACATTTACCCCTGAATTCATTTAAGTAGGCTAACTATTCTGACTGAATACTAATAGCTTTCATCAGTGTACTTATGCCATGAGCTACAATTTGTAAGGATAGCAACAAAAATTAACTTAAAGTGCAATAAAAGTGAGATATTAAGACATTCAAACCAGACCGGTGACTAGATAGGTCTGAAATAGCTGTAAGTGCTCCATTTGAAAAAGCTAAGTTAAGTATTATACTGTCATAAATAGCAGCTCTTAAACAGCCATTTATCTTGTCAAATTACATGATTAATTAGGGACTAGGGAGACATTCATGGATGAAATATCCATAGGATAATACTGTAGGCCTTGATACGGTAAACTGTGTAGCTCAGCAGATTTGGGCTTACATATGTACTTAGATTTTCTGTAATACCTCTGCCATCATAGATTTCAGTGCTGTACAATAATGGGACTTCTATATTAGTGCAGATGTTTATGTTGAAAAGTCAAGAAAGACGTTTTCTAGCATGAATTTGATTTAAATAAAGAGTCTTCTGCCAAGCCATCTCAGCAATTACAGCTATTCCTACACCAGGAACTTGGTTTAATTATTAATATTGAAAGGGCACAGGTAATGAATACTTTACACAACCAGCAGAAAAATTATTATTAGATGTAACATCTGCTGAGTCCACTTGGGAATGGAAGACTCCTCATGGGCATGGAGTACTTTCCTCCAGTGAAAATTCAACAGCAAAAAGGGATATTTAAGGGATAGTATTCATGCTGACTAATACTAGAGAACTCAGGAAACTAGGCTTGGCTCATGGGTGTATGGGCAAGATGTTAGTAGAACCACTCTGAAACACTCTCTGAACAAATTTTCTTCCTCCTGAGGATCTTAATAAAAACAGCCTCCCTCCTTTAATGTCAAAAGATAGGGTGAATTCCCATGGTATTGCGCAGTATGTTTAGGATGTCTATTTTCTTCATCACCATTAGTCCTCTGGGTCTCTCCCTATGAAATCTCACATCTGTGAAGAAATGAATTTTTCCATAGTCTTTTCTACAACATTGTAAAGCTTTGAAGTGTAGTGAGATCATTTTTTTGAGTAGTACCTTATTTTGGTTACCCATTCTCCTACAGTACAGGATTCCAGTATTCTGTGAAGATATGGGAAGCTATTTAATGTTTTGAGGCTGTCCTAAATCGGGGTCAATGGCAGTGACAAAGCAAACACTGATGCTCAGCTTTGATTTATCATTAGCATGCAAGACAGAAAAAATGGGCAGATAAACTGTCCCGTGAACAGCAATAAAAGGGCATTGCCAAACCCTTCCAGATTTTGTTTCATGTGTTGTCACTGAAAGCACTTCTTTAGGAACCTAAACATACATTGCCTTCTCTCATTATTTTTTTTCTCATTTGGTTGAGCAACCTGCATCCCCAAGCTCATCTCCCTTCCCATTCCATGCCCCCTGCTCATTCTGCTGGAGCAGAAAATGAACAGAGCTTTGTTTGTTTGCCAGCAGCACCAGCACCAGCAATGACAGCCTCGCAAAAGCACCCACCCTCCCTCTGTGGTCCTGGGTGATTGGACACCTCGTGTTTTGGGGAATAGTGCATCTCAATGAACCATGTTCCTGAGAGAACAGGGTTTGTGGACGTCTCAGCAAACAGTGATTTTAATAAAGGGAAGGGAGATTCAAACCCAAGCATTTTAGAATGACAGCATATTCAGAGAGATTTAAAAAACTTGCTATGAGAGGAGAAAAGCATTCAAAATTAGGACTTAAACAACAATAGCAGGTTCTCTTAGGTAATCACTGGACAGAAGAAGACAGTGAATCTGCTTTCTTCAAGCTCCACTCAAGACCTCCCATTCCTTTTTGTGTATAAATGGACCATATATTAGATACATATATTTCCTTCCATCACATAGGGAACAGAAACACCTTCTAAGAGTGTCAGCTTTGGCTCTTTGCTGTGCTCCAGGGATGTGTGTAACATCATGACTTTCATTGACACAATCTTAAAAACAAGTATTTCAGCTTTCCAGCCCCTGATCCTTCTAGAGCCTCCTTCTAGTAGCCTGAAGCCTTCCTCATTTCCAGCTTAAAAACACTCATTGTTTACAGTCAGATGTTGCTACCCAATTTGCTCTTGTTTGCAGGTAGGCTAACATCTTTCTTCATCCACTTACAGAGAACAACCTTAGTCATGCTCCACCTGTCTTTCTTAGGATACAGAAATCAAAATCTTTCTCCTTCTCAGATAGAATGATGAAAAAAAATGGAGAAAATAATAGCTGGATTTTTATTTCCCCTAATCTTTTGAACAAGCTTAAACTGACCTACCTTAAGTATGTATGGCCAGACGAGAACTGTTCAAAGTACCCCAGTTGTAATCTCACTTAAGGCATGGTATTATCTCTACTGTCATCAGGTAAATCCTCCATGACCTCTTATTTTCTAATCTCTTTGTCATCCTCCTGTACTTCATATTTGTCTGTTTCCCCGAGAAAACTGGAGATCTTTGTGGTAATACTTTGGGCAGCTTGTGGTACTTATGTGGGGGAACACCCATTAGTATTTGTTAAGAGACAACTCTGCCTTGACAAACTCGGCAATTTGCCATCTGAACTCCTGGGAGTGCTAGGGAAGCCAAAAGCTCTCTGCTACTTAAGCTGTTATTCACTAACTTGTTTATTCAGAATAAATATGTCCTAGTTGCATGTGTCAGTTCTTCCCATTATGCACCTGGATTGTTGCTTCCTTACTCTCCTCTACACTTCTGCTTTCTTTCTTTATTAACAACCTCTGTAGAAATGCTATCAGGAATTCCTTTAAGGTGGGGAGATTTTCAAAGAGAGGCTTAAGATCAACATTGGCTCAGTACTAGTTTAATTTAAAGCATGTGTGATGGGTCTGACTCACCCAGTGTTGTTCATGACATCCACCCCTGATATAGATGCAAGCCTAGTAGTTTAGTTATGACCTGGAAATGTCTGAAGCCAAATTATATATAGCCTTTTAAAAGAATTTATCATTTTATGAATGGTTATAAACATCTCCAGAGTCCTTGGTGGGGGACTCCATCTCCTGAGTGATGCACAGTTTTACAATGGACACATTTCTGTCTGAAGCCTACACTGAACATCTACTACACAACACTTGGACCTCTTCCAACAAGGCATTCATGCCCAGACTGGAGCTTGATGTGCTTCTCCCAAGTTTCCTCTGAAAGAATAGGCAACAGAGCAGAAGTACTCTCTGATGCAAAAGAGGTTTTGCTGAGACTAGATTCTCTGAGTCCTCCAACATCTTCATCTCTGACCTCGCAAGTAACAAAGCATCACTGGTGAGCTACAGCAGAGAGACCTACGTGGCAGTATGAAGAGACACGTGAGAAATGCAGGCAAGGTTATTCTCATCCTTGATCCAGAAACTGGCTTTCAGACATAGGGAGAGACTAATCACCCTGACCTGCATTTACAAGGTGTTTAAAAAAGCCACCAGTGAGGACAGCAGGCACTCACCATGTGCCCTCACTCATCAGCACCAGGGAGAACAATGGCACTGCTGCTCCTACGCAGCATTCTGCTGAGCAGGAATTCCAAACAGGTCCTGGGGTGAGGACTGGGGGGAGCCACAGCGGTAGAGCAGCACTGTGAGGTGCCTGTCCCTAGAGAAAAGTTATCTGAACCACACTGTCCTGAAGCTGAGCCTCACACAGTGAGCAGAGAGAGGAAGAATATGGATAGATGGGTAGCACATCCCTAGGCCCACAGCTGCCATGTTGGAGGAAGAGAAGGATGCCAGCACAGGGCCTTTGCTGGACAAAGTCTTGCAGCTTTACAAAGCTCATATTCTTCACCTGAAGCCTGATATGAAATACCTGAACATGAGCTGAACTTAAGACTTAAATGTAAAGCTGAACTGGGTCTCATGTTGGCAAGGAAGGAATCTACCAGGGGCAGGAAGTGGGCATTTCACTGTCGTGATTACAGAAAGATCCTGGAGAGGGACAGAAAAGACAAGGGAAATGGATATTTGAAGATTAGAAACTACTCTAGAGCAAAAAAAGGGCAGAAAATGGGTGGCAGGGTGACAAGGAAGAGGCAGGGGAGGAGGGTCAGCAGCTTTGTCCATGGTCACAAACCACAGCAACACGCAGGAGGCCTCACAGGTCAAGGGAGGTTTTCCGCACCTTCTACTCTGCATTGGTGAGACTCCACCTGGAATACTGTGTCCAATTTTGGGCACCTCTGTTCAGGAAAGACGAATTACTGGAGAGAGTCCAGCACAGGGCCACCAAGATTATTAAAGGAGTGGAGAATTTCCCTTATGAGGAGAGACTGAGAGAGCTGGAGCTCTTTATCCTGGAGGAGACTGAAGGGGGACCTCATCAATGTCTATCAATATGTTAAAGGTGAGTGTAGAGAGGATGGAGCCAGACTCTTCTCAATGTCACCCAATGACAGGACAAGAGGCAATAGGATTAAGTTGGAGCACAAGAGTTTTAGGGTAAACACAAGGAAAAATTTTTTCACAGTGAGCGTGACAGAGCCTGGAACGGGCTGCCCAGGGGTGTTGTGGAGTCTCCTTCTCTGGAGACACTTAAGACCCGCCTGGATCTGTTCCTGGATGACTTAGTCTAGGTGACCCTGCTCTTGTAGGGGGGTTGGACTAGATAATCTTCTAGGTCCCTTCCAATCCCTAACATTCTGTGTCTGTGAATTAGCGTTTATGTTGGTTTTGGCAGGGATGGAGCATATTTTCTTCATAGCAGAGCAGCCAATATAATGTTGTATTTTAGATTTGTGACCAAAACTGTGTTGCTAAGATGCCAGTCTTGTAGGTGACCAGTGATTGATTACACAGTGTCAAGACCTTGCTTTCTCATTATGCCTGCCTCCAGCAAATAGGAAGGGGGGCACAACCAGGAAAGCTGACCCAAAGATACTCCCTGCCATGTTCAGCAATAAGAACTGGAGAGGGTGTGGCTGTTTTTCCTAAGGTACCCACTTCTCAGGGACTGGCTGGACATTGGGCTGCTGGTAGGGAGTGGTTCGTTTTTTGTTTGTTTGTGTTTTTTTCTTTTTTTTCTTTCACTTATTAAACTGATCTTTTTAAGAATGATTTAGGCTTTCTTCCTTTCAGCTTTATTACAAAGTCTTTTCCAGATTGGATCTTTAGATACATTTTTCCCAAAAGTGCAAATTTCTGTGTATATACTGAGCTAATAATCTTGACTGTTAACTAATTATCTTCAATATAAGCACTAATTAACTATCGCAGTTAAGTATAATTTAATGCTGATTTTAATTTGTCAGTATGTATTTGTGAGGACATACTTGCTTAAAATGTAGTAGAAGTAACAGCAAAACCTGCACCCTCCACCAAGGATTAATGTAACATTTTGAGCAAAGAGAGACAAATTCTTACAATAAATTGAAGCAAAGATGTGTTTAATGACTTTGTCTAATTTTACTGGTTTACTTTTGAGTCAGTAATTCTATAGATCAATTTCTTCATACCTAGTACTGTCAATCGTAAGAAAGACTTTTCATATACAGGGTTTTTCTTCCTTTTCTTGGTCTTGTTAGATTTTCTGTGGAGAAAATGTTTTTTGACCCATTTTCTCCCCCATCTTTGAATCTGGTCTTACATAGGTGACCCAAGAGTAATACTTGCAAAGCTTTAGATAACATACTATTTCACACATCAACATAGTTTGCTTTTTGTATATGCAAGGATATTTATCTTTTCAGTCAATACAATACTTAGAAAAATATTTATATTAGTTCAATTTATATATAATTTACCTTACACCATTTCTATGGAGTACTGAATAAACCAGAAGAAAATCTCACTAGATCAGAAGGTATTCTCCTTATAAAGAGATCTTATCAATGAAAAATCTCTAGTTTTTACTCTATGTTGTTTAATGTTACTGTTTAAAATAATAGGGCACTAGTATTGGAAGTAATACTTCCATTCTGACTGTGTCAAGAAAGCTTATTCTACTCAACTGTTCATGGAAGTGATCTTTATAGTCGATTAACTCCATAAATGAGTTGTGTTTTTTGCAATACAACTTCTTCTAAATCTAAGCTTTTGTAAGAGATATTGAGAACTGTAGATACTTTGCTTGTTAGAAGTAAAAATACTGAAGTGTTGAACCCATAAGGTTGGTTGGTTGTTTTTTAAGACCTCATCTTCTCTATTTGATTAAATTTTATTCCCTGTGCAGAAGTC
Source organism: Ceyx melanurus (assembly GCA_024611195.1). Classification (NCBI taxonomy): domain Eukaryota; kingdom Metazoa; phylum Chordata; class Aves; order Coraciiformes; family Alcedinidae; genus Ceyx; species Ceyx melanurus. The sequence goes on along the minus strand of JANHGL010005799.1, from coordinate 20,431 downwards.
ATTCTATTCATGTGCTATTTTCAGGTTTTGGTCATCTAATAGTCTGCTGTGTTTCATATTACCTGGTTTTCTTTAATTTCTATGGTTTTGGTTAGGGTGTGTTGAAATAGAAGAGATAATATTATTTGGCCAGCTAAAAGTGGCTTGATTTCTTAGATAATTTTATTAAAATAATTAAATCAAGATTATATTTGCAAAGATATTTTTTATTTGCTCTGGCAGGGGGGTTGGACTAGACGATCTTCTAGGTCCCTTCCAACCCCTAACATTCTGTGATTTCAGGAAATCCCTAAAGCCACAAATAGTTGGAGTCTTGAAAATACACTGGATAAGTATAACTTTTTTTGAAAGCATCTCCTGATTCTTGTAATATTCTTAAATGTCAGTCAGTTTGTGTTAAAGAACATAGGAGTTTTCTTGGAACATAATGAATATTCGGACTAAATCAGACTAATCTATATATCCTAGTATTTTGTCTTTGATTAATTAAGCAGTTATCTCCTTAATTTATTATTTTCCAAACAAAATTAGCAATTTCCAGTGCTTTTGGGGATAAGGACAACACACATTCTAAGGGAAGGTTTAAACCATTTAAACAGATTAAAGCATGGTTAGCTGAAGGAGATGAAACAGATTAATTTTAATACAGTTCCTATCTATAGCGAGATTGATTAAAGTGAAAGTAAAATAAGCACTTGAGTTTTTCTGTGGTGCAAATCCCAGCTCTCATCCCTTATCATGTAGAGAAGCTTTGCAGCAGAGGAGCTTCCTTCACTGTAGTCGATTTAGGGGAGGTTTAAGTAAGCCTGTGTCAGGACTGTTCATGGGCTGCAGACTGCAGACCGTGGTTAATTCCAAGCTGTTGATTAGCACTGCTGGTGGAGGCATTTAGCTGGAACAAGTACAAATTCACACAGAGAAGCCCACACTAAAAGATTACTTCCTCCTCATTTTTTCTGCTGCTTGAGCCACTTTGCCTTCAGGTTTAGCATAACAAACATTATCTCTGCCAGAGAGATAACCTGTCAGACACAGAATGCTAAAATAGCAGCCTTTCACTGACAGAAAGACACAAAAGGATATCAGTTTTCTTAAAAGTCTCATGACTGGAATGAGCTGTCATTATGATGGATTTGATAATTTTTTTTCTTCCAGTCTATTAAAAGGTCTTAAAGTAGTAGTGAACGAGTTTAGTATCAAGGAAATACTGCAGATCTTTGCTCTGCAATAATTATGGGTGGGTGTTTTTCAAAACTTGTGCAAACTAAGATGGTACACAAAGATGTGACAATTCAACAAGGAAAAAAAATTTTATTCAGGCCACTTTTCAATTTAGAAAAAGCACCTCTGTAAGTGCTCCATTCTTTCATAAGGATGTGTTGATTAATTGTTCAGCATCTCTCTTGTCCTTGAGTCCTTTAGTTTTGTACTGGTATTTTAAGTGTTCGATGCTAACAGTTCTGAAGTGATGAGGGCACAGGAAGTTAACAAAACACAAAATAGTGCAGGACTAAAAAGCCATTCTTTGTATTTGCAATTAATGTTTCCAAACATTCGACTTACAGCAGTGCCAGCATATCCAAGTGTAAACAATATGTGTAGGCATATAGAATAATTACGTTCTGATAGAAGTGGTCTTGTTAATGAGCTTGAACTGATTGGCATTAAGCTTTTAACCTTCATACAGTGACACAGGTCCAGTCTCATGCAATTCAGTGGGAAACATAAATATCTGTTTTTTAAATAAAGTGTTTGTTCATGTGGTAGAACTTCTCATAGCTAGTTGCATTTATTTCCTTCTCAGAAGAAGGTAGTTGCTAAATACTGTGGTAATGCATATGCAATCTAAAACTAAATATTGCATTTAACACTCGGTCATTATAAAGTCTTACCACTAATGTACAGATAAATTCATACATTGAACTGACATACTTCTATTATGGCTAATAGAGAATGCAATGCACCTTTTATGAATACGTTAAATCATGCAAACTAAATAATGGTAACTCTAGAGACTAATTAGTTTCTTCAACAAATAGACCAGTTCCCATGATGATTGATTCCCATTGCTAGTATCTGTATCTTGCAGGTGCTGGCTATGGTGGGTTAAGGATTAATTTTTCTCATGTGCATGATAAAAGCCAAAAGCATTGTCACCTGATTTCGTGGGCTGCAAGACCCTCTGATACAGCTTGTGATCATAAGAACCAAAAATTTAAAGATTAGTCTGAGAGAAGCTGTGGTGCTCCGTGCAAAATTCTACTGCTTGGGTTTTGATGTCCATAAGCAAGTAATAATTGTCTGATCACTGGTCTAAAGCTCTCATCCAAGGGCCACTGCACTTCTGATATTTCTGTACCTTTGGGCCTGAGTAATGTTATGTATTATTACACAGGTCACTAATGGAATTTTCTAAGGGGAAAGGGAAATTTAGTTCCAATAGTTTATATCTCACTACATTCAAAAGAAAATGTATCATTTGCTTAACAGATTGGATTCCTGAGCTCTATAGCTACTGATTGATTTGGAAATCTGCAGGTTCTTTTCCTCTGGGTAGACAACTTGAAATAATAAGACAAAAAATATTATAGAATAAAAACCTGCATTGTAAGTGACCTTATTAAGCCACTTGTTTGAGTAACTGAAAATAAATAAGCAGTTCTGTTCTTGTTTATATAGCAGAATTAAGCTGAAGGATCTCACTGAATCAGGTTTGATTTGTAGTTTCAAACTGAAGTTCACCTAAACATGTATGTTTTTCTGATTTAGAAATTAATATTAATCTAATACTTTAATACAAACTCAGCATAAATGCATATTTTCTCCACGTTAGCTGACAATATTTGCTCCATTTAGCGAGTCTGCAAATAGTGAAAAGCTGCACACTTGCCCTTAATAGAGACTTCAGAAAGGCAGATTAGTGAAATATCTGTGGTAAAACTAAGCAAAAATGGAGTGTGTTATTTCCAGACTCAAGGACAAAGGTGATGACTGTCACATTTCACTGCCTCGGTGTAGGTGGTTGTCATAAGTTTACACCTCAGTGGGTACAATTCAAGCAGTTTTGTTCCATAATGGGACACACTTCTCTGGAGATCTTGAATCATAATAGTTATCTCCTGAAGAACAGATTAAAGATTTTGCAGGTTGTGATTTTGTTGGGTTTTTTATTTTCATGGGAATGATTCTTCAATATATCTAGTACAAGTATTGCTATTCTTGAATTGATGCTAATACAAGGACAAGGCATAATCATATGAGAAACCACCTACACATACTCTAGAAATACACTGATTAAATTCAGTAGACTACTGACACATGGGTTTCTGTGTTGCTTATAGATTAAAGTGGATTTTAAAAATTATTTTACTGATGTTCCATTGGAAAATATTATCCAAAAGTAGTTCTCAAAAACACTCTTGGAACAGCAGCTTTTTGCAAGTCACTGTCTGTAGAAAAATACGGTAGATCTTACCTGGAGAGAACATGATATATTATTAGCTATAAATAAGAACTGTTGTTTTTATTAAACTTCCAGGGTTTTTTTTCTTCTCAACTGCAAACGGTGTGGAGAAATAGCTGTCAGTCTGTGGCCACAAATCTTGATATATTCAGGAATATTGAAATAGGAATATTCTGCAATTTCCTGTTGACACTGACAGTAACCTGTGTTAACGTCAAGTCCCCAACATGTGTTAAGACTTCAAAAGATGCTTAGTTTTATAAAGCTCTTCATGTACCCTGCTTCTCTGGAATTCAACAGAACATTTGTGATCTTGTAAAGCAACAACAGTGTTAGTCCTGTGTTAAGAGCTTTTAAACTCTTAGCCTAAAAAACTAGCACTGATTTATACAAGAGGCCAAAGCCTTTAGATCACACCACCAAAAAAAGAAGCTATTTCTAGTGTCATATTGCCCACTACATATGTTTATTAGAAAAGATGCCTTAAACAGAAGCCAAAACAATCTCCAAAGAACTGGCTTTAAACAAGCAAATTATGAGCAAAAGACCAGAGTCCAGGGTGCTCTTTGCTTGGTATTTCTCCTGTTGATTCATCATATATGAGTACTTGTATGTAGGTTCTTAAGTCCTTCTCCCACCTCCATAGTTTCACACTACAGTTTTGTTTTAGTTTAATAAAATGTTCAGACAGTTTTTTTTATTTCAAGAGTTCCTGAATGTAGAACTTATACTGTTGTTCCACAGGCTACTTGGGGCATCCTTCACTTTCATTCTTCATTGTTTATTTGGTGTTTCTAAGGAAAGGAGCATTGAAATGTGACTAGGGATTTTTGTTTTTCTTTATGAAACTAATAGCAAAATAATCCTTAAAAATAACATTTCTGTGTTATTTTCTTAACCTAGAAATATTTTTGAAGTAGGTAGTTTTTTCAGATTAAGAATAAAAGCAGTAGGTCTGTTTATTTTCACTTCTTTTATGTCTGTATCAACAGCAGACTTGCTGTAGTGCTCAATGCTGCTAGTTTGTGTGTTGAACAAGTTTTGTACCTTGACTGGCATAATTAATTTTCCAGTTTGTCCTGTGTTTTGTATTTTGATCACTCATCAGCAGTTCATTCCATAAAGTAGATAATCCCTTCTGTTCACAAGCAATATAGAAAAGAGTACTGAAAAAAGGTATTTAAAAAGGATGAAAGTAGAGGTGAAATGCAGTTCTGTTGAAAACTCAAAGAAACCTAATGCATTGTGTTCCAGAGAAGAAACAGAGAAACTGTTGATTTGGATAGTAAAGATAAAAGGCTTAGAAGATACTGAGCCTTGCTGGGACTTTAAAAACTAAGGTTTAAATAAAGTATGTTGTCACATGAAACATGGCTGGTGCTCCACATGGGAAAGAGTCAAAGGTAGAAAGATCAGAGCCACATAAAATAATCGTAGTAATAGTGTTTTGTAAATGTAGTATAGTACCTGTTTATAAATTGACTAGATGATCTTCTAGGTCCCTTCCAGCCCCTAATATCTGTGATTCTGTGATTCTGTGATAATTCACTAATAATACGTTTTAAAAGATAAAACAGTAAGTTATACCGTTAAACAAAATGCAACTAGATTATAAAGTAGCTTTAGAACATTATAAATTAAGGTAATTGTAATTAATGCAAAACATATATGTATTTGGGTGTTCTAATAATTTATTTTGATATTTCAGGAAACAGCATACTCCATTCAGCAGCAGACAGTGTGACAAGTGCCGTTCAGAAAGCAAGTCAGGCTTTGAATGAGCGTGGTGAAAGGCTAGGTCGAGCAGAAGAAAAGACAGAAGAGCTGAAAAACAGTGCTCAGCAGTTTGCAGAGACTGCGCACAAGGTAAGATTTTGGTAGGCCAAGGCTGCCAGTAGGTTACAGCCTTTATTGCAAGGTAAGGAAGCTCTAGAAAGAATTGCAGTCAATCACTGCAAAGTTTGTTGTTTTCCTTTATAGTGTTCCTCACTTGACAGTTTTCTGCTTTATAACTTCTTCTGTGCATAGCTCTTAGTTTTGCTGTATTGCTGCTTGAGTTGAAACTACCGACCTTCACCTTCCTGAAGTGAGGAGGCAGGATTGGAGATACATGCAGACGACTCAATATGAGCTGCAACATGCATCCACTTTATTTTAAGGTTTGCCATATTATATAGGGTTTGTTATCAGCACAATTTACAGAATTACACACTGATTGGTTCTGCTCAGTTAGTAACAGCTCTATTATTGGTTAGTAATTGGAAACATTCAAAGTTAACAAAGGCATCACACCTCCTACTTTTGTTCTGCTTTGTGGTCAGTCCTCCCTATCTTTCTTCCCCTTGTGATCTAACTTGTTTACTAAGTTCCAAGGCAAATGTCCTTGTAATCCCTTTAGCCTTAGTACATCAGTTTCTCACACTGTGTTTGTTTCAGCTTCAGAAAAGATAGAATTGTGCATTGCTTCCAATGATCCATGACCATTCTCATGTAGCCACAAACGCTGAAATATATTTCAATTCCATCTTCTCACTACTGCTTGAAACTTTTACTCACAGTTTGTGCAGCAGTACAGTGAAATAATTGTTAATCACCTTGATAAGCAATACACAGATGACCATTTCTGAAGAGGTATCTTTATGTCTGGAAATGTTATCTATGAGGATTTGGAGGAATAGTTTAGTCTCAAGAATGTATGGACATCCTCTATTCTTGGTGGAGGGTATTGACTGTTGCATCTGCATGTACATAGCAGTGCTGAGCTTCCACCTTGGTGACAGAATTCTAGGCACCCACAGCATTCAGTTTGATGGCTGTGTAATACATCCACAGCAGAAAGTTTGCAGCTACCACTGCATCTGGGATGTGGTGCAGCAGGTTTGCTGCTTTAGTAGGCAGTTCAAAAAGGAAACATTCCTCTAGTAGTTGGGTCACTATGAATCTTGATTAAGATTTGAATAGTTTTTGTTATTGTGTGTTGCCCTTTCATATTCCACACATGCAGCACTGCAGTTCAACAGATGAAGACATGCTGAATCAAAACAAATATTTTCACGCAAGTTCTATTAGGAAAATCTTACTTTACTAAAATCTTGGAATTAAAATATGTGGTACTGTAATAAAAACACCATCCTTGATAGCCTGTGCTGTACCATATTTAGAAATAAAAGTGTGTGGATGCTAAAATACTACTGCATGGAATTTTCCTTCCTGTGGGATCGCAAAGATTCCCACCAGCTGTGACCTTGGTGGCAGCCGTTTGTAAAACTGTAGAAAGATGTTTTAACTATGGGTGTTGTGGCACCCCAGCCAATCACCCCAGGGGTGACTGACATCTTGTCCAATTGCCTTGAAGTTAAAAGGGCATAAGAAGAGCAGTAAATTAATAAAGGCTTCTTGGCATCTTGGTGAAAAAAAACGTCTCTGCCTCGTTCTCTCTCCTCCTTCGGCAGCTGGCAGATAAACGACAAAAGTGTACAACGTCCTGATGCAGCAATTCAAAAAGAAATCATGATGAAACATATCAGGAATGGTGGAGAAACTAAAAACAGCCCCAAAACAATTAATAAAGTGAGGCTTGCAGCATTTTTCTCTTGCAAATTTTTCTGTATTGGTGCCCCGAGTCTTGAATTGTATCTTAGAAGTGCAGCAGTCCTGCAATTCCTCTGCTTTTACCTCACAAAAATGCAGCCACTCAAGAGTGTATTAGGTTAGAGAGACTATTGTTTTACGGTGATGTGCTTTGGTTTGCAAGAGAGTTCTGTTGAGGCTTTGGTGGAGTATTTGGAAGTACAGTATTGATTATACTTAATACTCCTCTGGCTGTTTGAAGGGCCAGAACTACAGAAGTAATTTTTAAAATTATGATACAGATCCTAAAATGTAACTTATTTGCTTGGTTTTCCAAAGTCAGTTTGTTGACATTTTTTTTTTATACAAGATTTAACTCAGTTTATCTCTTTATTCTCCCTCTTATTCCCAGTATTAAGTCCATTTTAAAATTAATTGAAATATCCAGTAATCACAGAAGTAGAAAGGCAATCAGTCCTTAATTTTTCATCATTATGTAGTGGCAGATCTGCTGAACGGGTAGTGTAAATTACTTGTCTAAAATTTATGATTGTATTAATCCAAATCATGAGGTCCAAACAACTGTTCTTTTAAGCAAGTCTTTGTTTCTCGCATCCTGCTTTAGTCCTCTTCACAGGTAGCAAAATAATGGAATATTGATAAACACAACTATGAAAACAGATAAATCCTGCCTCCTCAGCACAGCAGAGGGAGACTTTGCATATCTGTCACAGCAAAGATGTGTCTGTATGTCTCTGAGCAAAGAAGTTATGGATTCAAGCATCTTATGGAAAACTGTGTTTACAAGCTCTTCTGATCCAGACTGTGGCCGCATTATCTTCATATAGCTATCATAATGTGTGATCTCTCTTTAATTATTTTTTCTTTATTTTTTTCAGCTTGCCATGAAGCACAAATGCTGAGATACTGCCCAAAGTTGAAATCTTCCCATGAGAAACTGGAAAGGTTCAGCAGTTTTTACAGGAGATCCAGACTTCTGTATGCTTTTTTTCTTCCAGTTCAGTGGAAAAACTTTCCGTTTCTGTGCAGCAAAAAGTGTTGCAATTCTACCTTTTTTGACTTTTGTTCCTCTTTTGTAATATTGCTACACAGTCCTGCAGTACTTTATACATATATTTCAGTGTTACAGGAATGAAAGCAAACAGGGACCTGGACCAAATGATGAGCTGATCAGGATTAAAATAGAAATATTCTTCCCCATTTGTACATAAAGCTATTTAACTGGTTGTGGTCATATGTGTGGAAATAAAATCCAAAGAAGGTGTATACTTTTCTTCATGTAGCATCAGCAGAATTTGAAAGTTGGAATTAATTGCCTGGGCTTGTAACTGTAGTGGCAAATAGACAATTTTGTCCTGGGAAACAGAAAAACATTTTTCTTCTACCCAGTGTAGGAAGTTTTGCATGTGCCATCACCAGCATTCAGAAGCACATATCTGAATTTCATAAAAACAGTGCTGTATTTTTAATATTTCTATTTTACTTTCTGGGTTATTTGAATAGTATAACAAAATTTACAGAATGTATGCTTGAGTCTCCAAACTTGAGTAAAAAAAGTAAGTTTTACATCTATACACACATAGCTGTACCTCAAACACAACCTAGAATTTAGCAATCTAGTATAAAATAACATTTTCTTTTTACCTGTGATTCTGTGGCTGTATGTCTATGTAAGTAATAATACAAAGGCCTGGAAAAATGTTAATGCACCATTTTCCAACTAATTTCTTTTTCATAAATTCTTAGTAAGAATTTTGGGAACACTTCAGGTATTTGTCTGATTATAATTACTTTTGTGTTATCTAGTCACCTGATTTTTAAAATAGATGCTTTCAAAAAACATGTCTTGGTACATTAGAATCATAACTTCTAATTCAGGTCTCAGTTTTCAATATGTATTATCACGGGAAGGGTGACTCCCTACTTCATACTTACGTATTCACTATATGCAATATATGCACTGTATTCTAGAAAAAGAAGTAGGTTACTCTTTTCCTTCATAGCTCATTCTCAAGAATGTTCTAATAGGCTTCTAGAATGAAGAAAAAAATGCTGCACTATTTTTTTTAACTTTTTTAAAATAATTTTTTATTTAAACCAGTAAGCTAGAAACAGAAATTCACAGAAGTTTCATCTTTCATCTTCTGAAGATGCCTGCTTTTCATTTCCGTCCTCATCTTACCGGAGAGCCATAAAGCTGGCATTATATGAATGTATTCTAGTTTTCATTTTCAATGTAGAATAAGATTTTTGCATTATTAATAGTCTAATATCCTTTAATAGTCTAAAATCCTCAGAGCAGTGCTTGTAAGAGAGATAAAAGCTTCTGTAGTAATTGATAATATTTTAGTTACTGCAAGCTGAAGTAACTGAAAAATCTCTGGAAATACCCATTTTGTAAAAAGATGCTTGGCTTTAGGAAAACATTCTTATTTAAACTAAGGACACTATCTAGTTAACTGATTGCATTCAAACTTTACAGATGGTTTGTTGGTTGTTTTGTTTTGTTGGGGGTTTTTTTGTATGTGTAATTCAAACGGTTTGTATGAAGCTTTTTATTTAATTTCACGTTGGGATTTGAGAGAAGGGGTAGATTTGTCAACTGTGTAGTACCATATGATGTAGATCTATTTAGCATCATTTCTAACAGTTACTAACTACATCAAGCACCATCAGATGAAAAGGACTTTGGCCACATCTTTTATGTCACAACGACTCATTAACAGTATGAGTGCTGAGCACTCCACTGAGATATGTACAATTAATACTTGCCCTGGAAGTGCCAGTAACTTTCTGAGTGCTATTATAATGACTGTGAGTATTTCTGCAAATTAAGCAGTCCCTCATTAGAAATTAAACTTCTGCTAGAGACAAAATGTTCAGCTGGTTTTTAAAAATAGCTTCATTAGAAATTAATCAGGGTGTACATTTTTGACCACAAAGCTATCTTCTGTGCTGATATTTTCCGCTCTTAATTTTTTTTAAACTGTATTATTGTACTTACCTCACGTCTTTCTCTTGAGAGAAAGAAGGAATAACTTTTGAACTACTGCCACCTAGCTGGTCTTTTAGGCTTGTCAATAATTTGGAAGAAACATCTAAACCCCAGATGAGATAAACCTGAAAAGAAAAAGTTGTCTAAATTCACATAAAAAGGCATTGGTTTTCAGGTGTTTATATAAATATTAGCTGGACAGGACAAGGTCACAGTTGCTAAGTTGTAGACCTTTTGTGAGTTATTCTGAAACACTATTGTATTTCCACTGACAGTTCTTCAGCATTTTGGGGTTTTTTTTATATCCTCCAGTGTATTGTGTTAAGTACCATAACTCAGGACCTTTATCCAACCATAAAAAGCCATTTACTATGAGAATTCTGAGTAACCTAATGTTACTGAAAGAAGGAAAAGTAGTTTGTGTGTTTATTTTGTTCTTGCTGTTCATTAAACTACAATATTTGGTAGTTTTAAGAAAAAAATAAAATCAGAGATATATAGATGTCCATCCAAAGGTAAATCTTAGAGCATTGCAATTTTCTTCTGGAACTTAGCTTGTAGTGTATACAACCTAGTATTACTAGATAGTCATGTACATAACATATACTATAATTGAGGTTAATGTTTCATATGAAAGAATGTATTTGTAAATTGTAATAATATTGTTTCTTTATCTTCTTAAGGTTCTGCAAAGAATAAAAATAATGTATTGTTAGACAACTACTGTACTGCATATTATGTCTACTACTACTTTTGTCTAGCAAAAGTTGTTCATTATGTGAAATACTAACAAAAATGTGCTCTCTATAAAATGATCTTAAAAGTAGTTAGGTTTTACCATGATATGCCAGAATTGTAATACGTGCTGGTATCTATTGTAACTAATTCCTTGAAAGTTCTCAAAGATGTAGAAATTATTTTGTGCTGTTCTGGGACGGGAAAAAAAAAAAAAAGTGGGACCTGCTCTCTTGAGTCATTACTGGAAACCCTGATTTTGTCATTAAATACTTTAACTGTGATCAAAAGAAAACTGTCCTTGGATTATCTATTCAGTATAGAAATTATTTGTAAATAAAATATATCTCACTCTAGCAAAATGTGATTAAAAATTAGTTTCCACTGTAATTATGAAAACTTTCTCTAGAAAGACCACTGTAATTAAAAAAAGAAGTAATGGGAATTAGGTTGATAGATTTCATGTCCTAACAGATTCTAGCTATTGATTAACACAGGTTTAAGTTAGCATCATACCTACCTAAAGGCTGAACAGATTAAAACAATTCTGTGTTTATTTCCTTTCAATTTGCTGTAAAATTCTTATTCTCAAATTGTTACTGTTTTCTTTTGGCCATCTAATTTTATTGATAGATTTCTATTCAAGCAAAAGTGATTTTTGTTGCCCTATAGGAATAAAACTATAAAGATTGAATTCCTATGCACACAGGGAGCAATTCCATATGTTCAAATGATGGCTACTTGCAGAAGAATCATATGGAATAAGAACTGATTTTGCTGACATCTCTGGTGTTTTTTCAGGCTTAAATGTGGTCCTTAAGATCTTAATCTCAGAACTGTCCTGATGACAAATATTGTCAACTGGTTAAATTAGTTTAACTACTTGGTAAATTTTGCTAGAATGCATGTCATCTATCCCATGTTGAAGGCCAGACATGCCCAATGCCCAAACTGTATGAAACTTTTACTAAAATTAATTGATCTCTGGTGGGTCAGAAGCAAACTTGATCACAACACGATTTTGTTGTAGTTTATACATAAAGATTGGGCATTTCTGTTCCATTGTTACTGTACGTTTATCCAGACAGAACAGAAAAAGAAAATGTTTGGTTCATTTTTTGTTTTGTTTTGGTTTGTTTTTTTTAGATTAATTTCACCATGTTGACTTTTTTTAATTGATCCTGTGATTTCCATGATCAGCCTAATCTGCTGCTTTGTATAATTTATTATGATGATGGGTTTTGTTATCTCAAGCATGAATGTTTACTGATTCATGATACTAGGATTTCTAAGTAGAAGATATTGAGTTTCTTGGACAGTATTGTTGCTGCCATATTCCTGGAGGCACAATGTTTGACTCTGAAAATGAAACTAAGATGCCTGTCACCTTCAGATGCAAGTCACAGTATCAACAAATATAAGCACTACATCACGCAGTGACCAGATCAGCAGACCAATCCAGTACTTGCTAAAGATTCCAGTGTCTCAGACTGAAACTTGTTTTAATTTTGTTCAATATTAGTCCCTCGCAGAACTGGTCAGCTACCAGTGGGATAATGATATGAATTCAGCAATTTCTCAATGATTCTGAAACCTCAGGATCTAATTAAAGCACATCATTTCAGTTTTTGTGCATGACTTAGAAGCACTATAGGGTATTATATACATGTTTCAATTATACTTGTTTTAATTTGACCTGCTAGTATCTTACTGTATGCTGTCAACTCACAGTCTAAATCGTGGTTGATAGTGATTGTGGCTAGCTTTGGCAGGGGTTGACTAGTCACAAAAAAAGTAATTTTTTTACACAGTGACTGAACAACTCAAATCTGAGTATAAAGATATTGTTGGATATGACAGTTCTTCAGTGTTAAGGCCAAGTATTCAGGGTATAAAAGTAAGCTTGTAGGCAAGAGAAGTTTGATGGCTTAAGTCTAGGCTTAGAAGTCTAGAGAATAAGCATCTAACAAAATTCTAATTGATATTTTAAACAATTGTACAGGTCTGGTAACTGAAATGGTGAGAAGTTTTGCAGAGAAATTTCAAGCCTGTATTGTGTTGAAATTGTGTTGCTGGTAAAGATGAGATGACAAAGAGGTTTTTTATGGCTAGTGTTCCCTTCTGGATAGAGCAGAAGGGTAATGTGATAAAAATAAAACAGAAAACAAATTATAATGTTTCAATACTCAGTCACAGAATGTTAGGGGCCTCAAAAGATCATCTAACCAATCATCTAGTCCAACCCCCCTTCTAGAGCAGGATCACCTAGATCGGGTCACACAGGAATGTGTCCAGGTGGATTTTGAGTGTCTCCAGAGGAGACTCCACAACCTCCCTGGGCAGCCTGTTGCAGTGCTGTGTCACCCTCACCATGAAAAAGCTTCTCCTTAGATTTATATGGAACCTCCTGTGTTCCAGCTTGCACACATTGTCTCTTGTCCTATCGTTGGATGTCACTGAGAAAAGCAAAATACAAAAAAAGAATATCAAAAAGGAAATTTCAACTATTAATCAACATGATGGTTTCTGGCCGTGAGTGAGTTGGAGGGGTTTTTTTTCCTATTTTAGAAAGAAGAGAGAATAAAGATTTATTTGGATTAGCAGCAGCAGAAAATAATTTCTCAAAAAAAGTGTGATTACTTGTCGGAAGTATTAAAATTAGGAAGTATTAAAATAGAAAGACTAGAACATCTATCTGTAGAGTCAAGCGTTGAAAATATATTTAATGGAGCGAGTTAGAGAAATTACATTAGTATATGAAAATACTTATGTGTCAGACATACCCAGGGAATAACTACTCATTATAAGAAGGTAATCATATGTTCAAATGAAACAGAACAAAATCTTGCAAGGAAATGCAAATCCAGTAGCTTCTATCAGCTGTAGGTAATCCCTAGAAAAATGTTCTAGTCACATCATCAGAAGCAACTCAGATACCAGGGTTTTATGAGATCCTCAGTTATGTTCTGACAAATAACTAGGTTCATTCAGGCTTAGCCAACACTGCAAAGTTGCTAAAACTACTTTTGTGGATACGGACACATTTTCTTTTAAACAAGCATAGTTCTTTGGTTTTGGTTTTGGTTTTATGGGGTTTATTTTTTCAAGCAGGAAGTCTAAAAGAATTTCCACATCCAGTTTTAATAGCTTGACTAGTGACTTAAACTTGCTTCACACAGTATGGTAAAAGTCACACAGCCATAACTTAATGCTTCTAAGCTATATGTCCCCAAATTGCTTCAAGGAAAGAACGATGTTGCCTGTATTTTTTCCCTATCCTGTGCTGTTCATATAGAGTTGTTCTATACTAGATGACCAGTCATGAGAGAAAGTAAGTCTTTTGCAGATAAGAAAGTTACTTTCCTTCTATTCTGGTTCTTCTCTTTGAGCACATCAGGCACCATTTTTAAGCTGGAAGAATTCATAAAACAACTCTTGGTGACGCTGGGAAAGAACCACTGATGGTCATACCTGTCCTTTTACTAGTAAATACTGGATAGATTTGGTATTGGTGTTTACAAGAGATGAGTATCTTTATCAGACAGGCTCAGAAGTAAGGCTTGGAGGATACTACTGCAAGTAGGAAGAGACAACTTGGAGGATACTATTGCAAGTAGGAATAGACAGCTTGGAGGATACTATTGCAAGTAGGAAGAGATGCGGGAAAATGAGTGGATAGTACTTCCTTATTGCTAAGAAAAAAAACCTACCAAACAACAAAACAAAAACCTGTTTCTACTCTGAGGTCTTGCATGTGCTGCACAAGCTGATATATGCCTGATGTTTAGAGAACTTTGAATTTCTGATCTGAGTATGAAAACTACGTACTGGAACTGAAGTTCTTAACATATAAATCTTTGTTGTTTCACTGGTTTTTTTAGAAATAAACCTAAGCTCTTGTATGCTGCAGAAAACACATTGGAGTAAAGTACCCGAGTTGCAAACGGAAATATGTTGCAAGGGGTAGTTGCAAGGATATTTATCCCTTGGCATTGTTGTCATAATGCGATTGAAGAAGTCTCAATGCTATGTTAAGCTGTAGAGAATCATACCCTTACAGCCTGCATTTTTGTTGTGGGTTTTTTTTATTAAACTCTGTTGCACATTATTTATCAGGTGGATCTCCGCTGTCACCTGTTAAAGCAAGGCTAAGCATCAAGAAACCTCTGTGATTTGTTCTGTTATTAGAAACTAATTGCCCTCTAATTGGAAAAAGTTCATTTTTCTGTGTCAGCAAATCCTAAGAGCAGCAATTTGTTGAACCTTTACAGGAGGCAGGAATATTGCTGAGATAACTGCTGTCTTGATCCAAGAAGCCTTCATATGCACACAGGTTGCCTGGTAAGCCAAAAGAACACAGTAGCTAGTAACATTGTTCATTTTGTTGATTTCTGATAGTAGCTGTATAGAAGGAGCTGGACACTAAACATGGAATTTTGCTCAATATATTGGGGGCATATCAACCCTTCAAAATAATGCCTTTCAAACACTTATCCAAATAGCCACCTTGTCTTCATCAAATGTATTTTTCTTGAGCTTGCCGTGAAATATTACAATTTTGTTTTTTTAATGAAGAAAAGCTCAGCTTTGTATTTTAAAAAACTACCTTGAGTATTTGACCAACAGAAGAAAACATGGCTGGGAAGCTCCATAGCTAAAGCCTCACCACGATGTCAAATATGAATAAAATAAATAACACTTGGAGTATTTTTTACATTAGAACAAAAATAGATATTTTCTGTACAAAAGAACACATTTGTGCAGCTAGGTGTAATTTTCTCTCAAATTAGTTCTCTTGGTTAATTTTTGACCTTTCTCTGATATCTTAGTTGACCAACTTTCTCTTTCTAATAATTCAGTTTTTCTAGGACAATAATTCAGTTTTTCTAGGACAGTTTCTTAAAATCAAATGTATACAACATTCAAACCATCAATATCAGAGTGTACCGCTACCTCACCCTTGTTCCCATCTCTTTTGATTAATACAATTTTGGCATACATCTTCCCCTCTTTCTCCTTTTCATCATTTCTCCTTCACTATAAAACAAACTGCAAAATTGCTAAGATCACTTTTTTTTTTCTATTCTTTACAATTCCAGAAAAAAAAAAAGCATTGTTCACAAAGTCCCCAAACACTTTTACTACTACTGTTATGGATAAGTAATAAATTTAAATATTGCTTTCATTCTTTTTGACTCTTACACAGAGAGAGGTCTGACAAGAATGGAGAGTAGCCTGAAATGAAAGGGCAGCAAAAATGGTCTGCAATCTGTAAGAAATGAGGAAAATCTGATCACATACAATTCATTTAGTATAGCAAAGTAAAACAGAATAGGATGACTTTCAAATAGATAAGAAGATAATATGAAGAACAAAATAATGAAGAGTATTAAAGTGTTTCATAATAGATAGCTAAATAAGTAATAATATTACAGCTGCAGTAAAGCAGATATAAGACAACAGAAAATATTTCTTAATGGTTTAAGTATGGTTGAATGGACTTCACTGAAGCTTCTGAAGATCAGCAGTGATGGAGCTATGATTTATCTTCTCTTAGGGCAGGTAACCTCACTATCCTATTCATCTATATTGTTAATGGTTCTGTGACTTCTGATCTCTTTTTTATTAGCTGTTCACTTAAATAGACTCAATCAAACTGGATTTCACATCATCATTATCCTTGTACTGGTTCCCCAAATGTACTAATTCCATCATGAATTAAATTAGACTGAAAGTGACCTTTCCTTGAGAACTACTTTTAAAGTGTCAGTTCAGTACATGGCACAGTAGAAAAATCTATTGAGATTACTCTGAAGTACATCTCTTTCTGCAGAGAAATTCTAATGCTCCTTGAAAATTAGGAGGAATGAAAGTATAAAGATCAAAGACCTGAAAGAAAAAATAAAATTGACTGGCTTGTCTCTCTACTGAATAATCTTGGACTATGTCACTGAACATTATAAGGAGGGTCTGAAGTTCACAATTGCCTTTAATCAAAACCGACTTGTTAGGATCTTTTTAAGTATAACTCAAGAGCCATGTTGCAATAGTGCAAGATTAATAGCATTGCATAGCTACACAGAAACCAAAATTCCAGACTTTGTGCCTAGCAGAATTAGTATGTTATTTTTCTGTGTTTTCCTTTCTTATTTTGTTCACATTTTAATAGTAAGTATGAATGTAAAAAATTCAAATGTTAGAATTCCCAGAGAGGAAATGTTAGTCAGCTTTTTTCTATGCTACATGTAGGTTTTGATAAATTAGTATTTTGGATTATATATCAAGACATCAAGAGTAAAAGACATATAAGAGTGAAGCCTATACATGTCTATTAAATACCTTAAGATATGTGCAGTGGAATGGATTCCATGGCTCTAGGATTCTGGTTTGAATTCCATGTTTCACATTTAAGTTGTGTAAATCAGTGTCTGATGCTGCCCAGGGGGCTTAAAGTGGGCTGGCCATTTTGGTCCATTATTTTTTCTGATGACAAGTTTTTCAGAAGCCAGTGATGGTAAAGAATATCTCAGCACCTGATCTAGGTGTTGTCCCTTTCCCCAACATTTGTTTTTATCCTGTCAGTATGGAACCACATTATCTCCACTAACATAGGTTGACATGCAAGCTACATAAAGTTCAACAAGGCCAAGTGCAAGGTCCTGCACATGGGTTGGGGCAATATCAAGCACAAATACAGGCTGTGCAATAAATTGATTGAGACCAGCACTGCAGTGAAAGACTTGGTGGTGCTGGTGGATTAAAAGCTCAACATGAGCCAGAAATGGGCACTCACAGCCCAGAAGGCCAATCACATCCTGGGCTGCATCAACAGAAGTGTGGCCAGCAGGTCAAGGGAGGTGACTCAGTCCCTTTATCCCTGTTTTATTGCTTCCTTACATGCAACTAAATGGCAAATAATAAAAGTGCATTATTAAAAGTATAGAACACCAAATGTGCAAGGAAATACTTGAGTATATGTGGTTTCTGGCAAGGTTTCATTTAAAAAAAAATAGTTTATTTTGTTGCATTTGCTTTCATTTTTTTTTAATTAATTTCTAATACTTTTAATCTTCATCCCAATCAGTGATAAGAAGTTAGTTCTCAGGAGATGTATTTTCTTTGTCTTCCTTTTTTTTTCTTCCCTCTCTTATTCTTCTTTCATTTTGTATTGTGAAATTAAAAAAAAAAAAAAAAAAAAAAGGTTGACAGTTTCTCTATACTTTTAATTGTAGTGTTAATAAGTTAAGATTAAGGTTTTTTGATTTCCACACTGCTTAATGATGCCAAGTGTTTGAAACTAAAATAAAGACAATAATTTGAGAATTTATCTTAAAAATGTCAGGATGCTAAAAATAAGAATTGGGAGTTTTTTGAGAGCTTTTTCTTCAGACTAGTCGTGAGCAGTCAACATACAGTCAGGTCATATATACAAGCTTTTTGTCAATCATGGGCATTGAAAGTATGTCTCTCAACAAAAGCTGAAAGCCTTTCATAATCACAGGTCTCCAGCAACCAGATTTTTAAGAGAAGTATCAAATATCTTAAAACAAATAATGTTGTTATTATAAGAATTAATGACATATATATTTTCATATTTACCAAAATAATAGACTATTATCAGACCTGGACAGCACAACTGGAATCTGAAAAACACCTGTATACATGTGCAATTCTTGTGACTTTCTGTGGATCAGTTTCCAGGACCTACAAAGCATACCTATATACAGACTAACATCTCTATCATTATACTGTTATTAGTTAGCAGACAAACTCCAACAAGAAGTATTTAAAGTGTAATGAATTATGTTAATTTTGCTTTTATGAGTAATTCCAGAAGCTCTCACAGGGGCCAAAGTTAAATAAATGATATTTGGGATAATTCAAAATTTATTTATTTTTTTAAATTTTTTTTTTTGCCTTTATATGTAAGTTAGTTGTTTTGGTCTCAACATCCTGAAAACATTGAATTTTTTGGTTTGAAGTCTGGATAACCTGTTTTTAAAAGAAAGAAATACGGTTTTAAAAAGAAATATAGCTGAGACATTAAAAAGTAGTGACCTTAAAAGCCTCTCACTGAAGCTGCTGTTAAGACACATCTGAGATTTTTTTTCTTTTGCTTTGGAACTATAGTTCAGAAACTCTTGAGATACTGCTCTATATTTTAAGATTTAATCTAAATATAATGAGTAAAGTAAAAGCCTGTCTGAATAGGGCCATTAATATTTTTCTTTATGAAGAGTCAACTTGTAACTGTACTTTTTATGTAAAATACAGTGATGTGTCCTGAAGATTCTGAAATAAAGTCTACTTTGACATGCTACTAATAGCTGTAAATGGAAAATTTTCTTGTGCTATCACACTACAGCCCAGCTGATGCAAACAATAGATGCTTCCTATTTTCTTAAATTGGTTTCCAACCTCTGGATTATTTGCGATGCAAAGTCTGCTGTCCTAGAAGGTTTTATGGAATCCTTTTAGAGGCTGGATATGCTTGCATACATTTTCTGCAGGCCTTTTGTTGAGAATTAAGCCTGGGACAATTTTGACTGCTCCCTTTTGATAAAACATTTTGGACAAGGACTGTGGTTCATTTACTACCTCTCAAGTAACCATTTTGAAGTGCATTACAGAGCATGATATTGGAGAAGGTGTCGCTGCTATCTGCACTAAGCAGGCCCATTTGCAAATTCATGAGCTCTTTTTGAAATTCATGAGCCACCCTCTTGACCATTTTTTCATTTTGTTTTCAGCAATAGAATATTCAGAAGATTTAATTGTCTTTTTCTCCTTCTGAATGCACATTACTGCATCTTTTAAAATATAAAACCAACACTAAAAATAAATTATGTATATAAATGCAAGGTAAAACCAGCATATGTGAATTGTGGTCTTCCTCTTTAGCTACAATTCTTCATTCAATGCATTTCCAAATGAAATCATGGGGCATATGCAATTTCCATTAATTTCATCAGCTTTCATTTTCATCACCTGATTTTTTGTTGGTATCTTTGTAGTAAATTTTCTTGCTCCATGATACATTTCAATGACAAAATATTCATCTGTGCTCATACACTAGACACAGGAATAGTACCTGATTGTGAGAGTAGGATGATGAACAAAAATGTGCCTTTTTGTTCAGTCTCATTCAGATATAAGCATCTCTTCTGATAAATCCTATCTGGTTTTCACACTGGAGAGCTTTCCTGGACTCAGGAGAAGAATGTATGGGCAGCAATAATCACTAAGATAATTTATTGGACCCTTCTACTTATAGTCTAAGCTTTACATGTACACTTTGTGGACTCCATCAAAACACATTGTGGCTGCCCGGGCACCGGATACTCACTCCTGTGCACAGAGAAAGCAGCTTCCTCCCTGCCTGCACTGCTGGCACGTGCAGAAGGGAGTTTAAAAAAAAAAAAAAAAAAAGGTAGCCCATCCAGTTAAACATGCTGCTGACTGATCAGTATGGTATTCACTCGACAAAAGAAGACCATGATAATGTCTTCATCCAGAGTCTTTGTGGGAATTCAGACACGTTTTGTTCATAAGGATGTGAGGGTGCAGATGGCAGGCTGCAGAGAGTGCCACAGCCTGTTGCTGGCCTCGGAGGACAGCTCCCATGGCTGTGTGCAGTGTGAGCAGGT
>JANHGL010005798.1:76586-92458 GCA_024611195.1 Ceyx melanurus | reverse complement strand
GAGACAGTTTGTTTGATGTTTAAAATTATAAATTAAAACATTAAAACTATTCTAAGTGGGTTTTATATATTACTTTGACTGAAGAATATTTTTTAAAAAATAGGTGTAGCTGATATTTTTTCCAAAGGCTGATAATTGGAAATATGTTTTCACTGCATTTAAATGCTTGAAGGTGAATCCAATTTTCTGAGGAAGGAAATAGCAAAAATGACAGAAAAATGGTGTGTTTTCTTCAATAAAGACAGAAGTATTTGCATTATATTGAACCATATATCACAGTCATTTTTCTAAACATGAACCAGTAAGATGGATAATTTTTTTCTAAATTGTATTTGACAGGATGTTATGTATTCCAAATATATGTTTATACAGATTATGCCAGAAACGGCACTTTAAAATATTAATTAGCTGTTCAAACATGTTATATATCAAAGCACATCTGGTCTGTGATAAAATGTGAAAAGAAATGGCACATCAACTTTTAAGATAGGTTGATAGACTCACATAGATCAGCTTGTTCCTATCTTCACTTAGGGAGTTTCACCACATCTCAATTTTTATGACATAATCTGCATCTTAGAAGACATTATAACAGAGGCTGACATGCCAAAATTTTCTCAACAAACATTTGTTTTCTAAGTGGTGTAAAAGAACTTCAGAACTGCAATATCTGTAATTTCTTTATTCCTGTCCCCAGGGGGTTTAAGCTTGAATCCCTCATGAGAGTCTAACAGTTCTCAGCACCAACAGGCACGTTAGTGTCTTCTGTTAAGGTCATGCCATTGCACAGAAGGGGGAAAACTGAAATCAAGAAACAAAATTCCTGATAGCTCAGCTGGATAAACTAAGTGTTCCCATAGGAAAAAGAACAGATAGGGTTTTGTTTCTATTCTCACAGTAACTTAGTTCTCTTGTTCCTTCAAAAGCTCCCCAATGCAGCATATAAAAGCAGATGTAGATGCTTATGTTGTAGATCAGAAAAAGCACATACTATCTGAGATGGTAGGTGCAGGTGACCTCTTAATGCTAGTCTACTGAATTTTACATAAATCGATTTCCAGTTTAAGATAATAATTCCCCTCCAATCCCTTCACCAGTCTGGTCACTCTCCTCTGGAACCACTCCAGCACCTTAATATCTTTCTTGAAGTGCAGGGCCCAGAACTGCACACAGTACTCAAGGTGAGGCCTCATCAGTGCTGAGTACAGGAGGAGAATCACATCCCTAGTCCTGCTGGCCACACTATTCCTGATACAAGCCAAGATCTCATCGGCTTTCCATGCCACCCGGGCACACTGCTGACTCATGTTCAGCTGTCAACCAGTACTCCCAAGTCCCTCTGAGCCAGGCCACTCTCCAGCTACTCATCCCCCAGGTCTGTAGCGCTGCACGGGGTTATTGTGGCCAAAGTGTAGGACCTGGCACTTGACCTTGTTGAATTGTCCAACATTAGAAAAGAGGATTTTTGAATTATTCTATATTTTATCTGATTAGATTAAGTACTATGTATAATGTTAAGGTTTGTGCCAAAACTTCAGTAAATCAGATACTTAAATCTGATCTACTTTTTTTCTGCTTCTTGAGCACATTAATGTTTTGCTAAATGCTAACGGGTGACTTTAAAAATACTTCTGTCTGTAAAAGAGGAACAATGGTACTTGTAGCTCCATGAGTAGTTCCATGTATCTGAAGTGTTTTGACAAAGGTAACATGTTTTGGAGGGGTATAATGTGATCAACCACACAAATGCATCTTCTGTTAAGCATTAGATGTTTGGAACAATAGCAGTTTCCAACTGTAGTGAAATCTTTGAGAACCAATTATGACAATGAATTAGTTACTCAATATCCCTGTAGTTTTATTAACTGTATATACCTTGTGTTACACATACTTACATATTGAAAAAAAGTAATATGCAGACTAAGAAACCACAATTATGGTAGTATAATGAGTTGTGTTTGAGAAAGATTATTTCTGATTATTAGAAAGTTGGACACATGAAATACAGCTGAGTATAAAATCTATTTATAATTTTAGTACAATATAGAGCTTCTTAAATTCGATAGTCACAGTTCTCAATTACAGTAAATCAGTCCTTGTACTTTTTTGAAAACAAATATAGAGACACAGTTCTTTGGTTTTTTTTTTTCTCCTTTCCTTTTTAAAAAATTAAATATGCTCCCTTTTTTAAAGAGTAAGTTATTCTTAGGGTACTTTCTAAATGGTTGCAAATTGCATTTACAGTATGACACTCAGATGATTCATATGACATTTTCTACTTGTATTAACTAAATACTTTGAAATGGGTGTTCCTGTTGAGAAAAGTGAAAGAAAAAAAATCATTTACACTACCAGGAAGAACTTCAGAGCTCATTTTTTGCTAAGAAACTGAACACTAAGCTTTTTTTAAGGTATTAGTAATTTTTCTTTTCTGGCAATTAATAATATTTGGAGGTCAGATAGAAACATTAGCAGTAATTTTTTATTTCTAATATGGTGAATGTTTCAAAAACAGTCTTAAGTACTTATTGAATACAAATATTTAATATTACAGATTATTTGCCATTTATCTTGAGGTTAATGATTTGTTGTCTGGGGTTTTTTTTCCCTCAGATGCTAGGTTTGAAGAATTATGGTTGAAATTTGTATTTTTTTTCTTCTCATGTTTTTATTCTAGTCGAGCAACTAACTTGCAATATATCACAGCTGTCATTATAATGAGAGAAAACATCATGATGCAGCAGAACTTAGTCAATTCAATTATATAAAAACTGCAGTGAAATTATTTTTGATAGAAATGCACCTGCTGAGGCTGCCTGCTAGGCTAGTCCACAATTAGTTACTGTGTAAAAAGTTATTATAAAGTTCATTTAGACAATTTATCTCTCAAGTGTAGCAGGGGAGTATTTCCCTGAAGGAAGGGTCAAAACTCTGGAGAAGTGTTTATTTCAAAAGTAGAGGTGAATTATGCATCATCATCCTAGTAAAGGTAAAGTGAAGACACACTGCCTTTGTAAAAAAATTCAAAAGTCTGAAAGATTTAATAGATGGGTGTGATCAAGCCACAAGTGAACTATATAGCCTTGGTCCATAAGTCTGAGACCAAGACAAATGAGGATTTCTTAAAGGATGAAAACTAAACCAAAACAACAAAGAATTCATTGATCAGCATGTCTCAGCCCTACACTGACATTGGATTTCAGTCATTCAAATAACACAATTAAAAAAGGCAAAAGAAGCTTACTGTAGAAAATGCCCCATAAATATGAGTGAAGGCATAATCTGCCTAGTTTGTGAGTTGAAGATGTAGTCTAGGAACAAATTTACAAACAAAATTTTGAGATACTTGTCTCTGGGGGTTGAACTTCTATAAAGAGTATGGCAGTTTTTGGCTTCTTAAAATGACTTTTTGACACATGATAGGTTTCAGACACTAGTTGATATTTGCAGTTAATTCATATTTGCAAAATATCATGGTGGCCAATTTTCATTAAAATGTTCATAAAAACATTTTGTCAAATACTTTATTTTGTAATAGAAAATAAGAAATATATGTTTTCTGCTTATCATTCTTTAACCTTGTTTTGTAGCAGTATAAAGGTGTATGTTACTGAAGATTTAGCAATGCTGATGGTAGGCAGGAAAGCCCTATTTCCATGCAGAAAAAACAGTGGCATGCCTATTCGTGTATAGGAGAACCATAGAATCATTTAGGTTGTAAATCTTTTAAGCACACTGAGTCCAATCACTAACCTAACACTGCCAAGTCCACCACTAAACCACATCCTTAAGCATCATGTCTACACATTTTTTAAATACCTGTAGGGATGGTGCCTCTACCACTTCCATGGGCAGCCTGTTTTGGTGCTTGGCAACTCTTGTGATGAAGAAATTTTTCCTAATATCTAATTCAAACTTTCCCTGATGCAATTTGAGGCTATTTCCTATCTCATCCTGTAATATATATAGGAGATTTTAATAATATTTTGTTCATATCCCGAGTTCAAAATCATACCTTCAAAATAATGAAGGAGTCTCAAACTGGCCAGTGAAAATAATTATGTAAATAATATTAATGATTAAATCATACTTTATTCAATAACATGACTAAATCAATTAAATCTCATGGCTTTTTATAGCACAATACATGCCCTTGTTTTCATGAATAATTTATGTAAGCAGCAATAACAACAATGGCAAAAACAACAAAGACAAATAAACCCGTAATATATGTTGGTTAACTCTTGAAAAGGTTAAGAACATCAAATTTTCAAATATCACGACCTGACTTTAAAGACCCAGTAACAGGCTGACATTTGGAGTACTGTTTTTATGTAATAACACATCACATGCAAAGATCAGCAAGTGTAATGTAACTGCTTATCTCAAAGGAGGAAAATAAGTAATAATTGTAAAAGAGAGGTTAATAACGGGTACCGGTCCAGCCTGGCTTTTATCAGTCTCTTTAGAAAATGATCTGGGAATTGCTGTCAACTTGATTGGAAAACGGAGAGGAGAAATAGATACATATGGGAGACATCAGTCAGAGTGGAGAAGACTGGTCTGTGTGAAGGTTGTTTGCAAGGTTACCTGCTCTGACGCAATGGAAAGCTGGAATTTGCATCTCAAAGCTTTGTTCCTTTCTCGACATAGTGTCACATAAATTGTCCGCCCTGGGGTTTTAATTTCACAGATGTCTAAGCTCATTTAGAAATTAAAGTGCAATAATCTGTGATCCACACTGTATTTTATCATTCTGGTTTTTCTTAGCAAATGCTACATGATGATTGTTTTGTTTACACATCAGAATTGTACTCAAAGTCAGGGTGCTTTTTTTGTTGTTGTTGTTTAGTACATCTGTGCATTTCTGTGAAGGTTAGAACGTTATCTATTTTTTTTTCTCTAAAGATTCTGTTTTATTTTTGTGGGGAAACTTCTAATTTATTTTTGTTAATATATATTATTTTAATCTGTGGCCTTTTATAATTCCTAATCAGTATAGTTGGATGACAGATGCTTTGTAAAGATTTTAATTATCTCCCTTTTCTTTGATAACAGATATTATCCTCTAAGGTAGTGTATCTCAATGAAAAAAAAAATTCATTTTACTGTTTAGAAGGCTTTTAAGCAGTTTGATTGTAGTGTGAATCCTAGTAAAATAATGTATTATTGATTTACTAGAGGAAATTATTTATTTAGTTGCACATTATGTTTTAGATATGCATAAAAATATAAACTTGCTTATTCCAGGTTGTGTCTGGCAGGACTGAAGATAGAAACAAACAAGCAATTCACCAGAAAAACTTGAGCTAAGTTTAGCATGTAAGAACATGGTTGCTACCTCGCCACATTAGGGGCATAATTTTAAAAAGAATAAAAATTAAAAAAAAAAGAAAAAGAAAAAGAAAAATAATATATTTATAGCCTTTATTTATAAATGTCCCAGCTCCAAAAAGTCCAAGGAAATAAAAATTCCTTTGAAAGTATCTTGATTTTGCCTTTGTGGATTATGTGCAACAGTTCTGAAGCTCCAGAAAATTAATAGGAGCCTTGCTACTTTAAAGGTAGTTTTCAGTTTGAACAACCCCCTTTCTTGCAGCTGTAGCAAAATTTCATGGAGCAGACATGACCTCTCTAGTAATCTGTTCTGCATTCAAACTTCATAACCTGAAATTACATCCACAAGACATAATGCAAATTGCTGAACTCCATTACTGTACTCAATGGGAGCACTTCAGTTTCTGAAGAGCATGTGTTATGGATGTCTGTATTGTAGAGTTCCACAAACATACCTGATAAATGTACCACTTAGGTCAGCCTCTAATGCTTTCTAGACAGCAAAAGCCCTTTACCATTTTTTATGTAGTCTTAGCCAAAAAATACACCATATCTATAAACATCATAATTAGCCCCATTAAACGGTATCTGTTTGAATTAACTTTTTTTTCCTCCTGCTATATTATTTGTCGATGGCTGCACAGTTTTATTACGTCAACAGAATTTCATTAAAATAGAATACTGATCAAAGAAATAGTGAGGAGCTGTTTTATAGTTAAAAAGCAAGGAAGGGATGAGAAGGAAAAAGGGATAGTCTGACTGAAATTTTTATAGCTTTGTTATTGCTGGTAAATTGTCTACTCCATTCTCTAATATCTTCAGATATACTTTGCTTAATACAACCTTTTCCTTAAGAAAGAACAATGCATAGTAATTACACACCTTATGGTGTGATTAGCATAAAATATGCCATATCAGAGGCAGATTGCCTCTGAGCCAGTTTATTTAGACAGCCCATGATTTTCCCAGCTTGAAGACTTGGAAGTTCTGCAGTTTCAGTCTCTACAGTGTATCTACAGTAAGGGTAAGAGAGCAATAACAGAAGTACTCCTATAGCTTTTGTGGTCAACATTTTTCAAAACAGTAGCTAACTACCACTGAGAGTGGTTTCCATCTCACTTAATAGCAGTCAGTTGAATCTGATCTGATTATCCTAGAATATCTTTGCTAAGGAAAGAGACAGGTATTTGTAGGGCACATCTTGTTCTGATATAAATATCTAGGGCTAGACTCAGTTGCCTGAATGGAAGGACATAAAGCCATTTGAACTACTCTAATACATCCAAAACTAGGGGATGGGCAGATGTTTGAAACTGCTTTCCTGACATTTAAAAAAACCCAACAAACTGATATTATACATCCTGCAACAGATTTTTGCCCTTCTGGCACATCCGTGGAAGACCAGGTGGAATATCCTAGTCCAGATGTCATTAGACATGTTTAGACATTAGGCAATTTAGT
The DNA here is from genome assembly GCA_024611195.1 of Ceyx melanurus. Taxonomy (NCBI): domain Eukaryota; kingdom Metazoa; phylum Chordata; class Aves; order Coraciiformes; family Alcedinidae; genus Ceyx; species Ceyx melanurus. The sequence continues at coordinate 85,660 of JANHGL010005798.1, read as the reverse complement.
TATGTCCCTGAAACTGAGGTGAATATTTTCCTAGATTAACTCATTTCTCTCCACTGTCTGTGGAAGGAGCCTTTGGAGTAAGTTTGGGTGCATATTTGATCCAATGAATTCTCCTTGGAAGCAGCAAAATGGCTTTCCTTAACACAGTTGGACTGTTAACCTGGAATATGCAACTGCCTAGTTATAGGTATTGTATTTCTCAGTGTTGCCTTTGCATTTGTCCCTCACAGTTAATCTGGACTGTAAGAGTACCAGTGTCTGGGCTACTATGGGAACCTGATGAGAACTAAGGATTAGAAAACTCCTGCAGTTATAAAGTGGTGGTGTGGCTGTTCAGCCAGACAGTGACAGGATAAGGCTAGAAAATTGTAATGTTATTGAGTGAAAAAATAATGCATGAGTCCTCATGCTGATAATAACTGCATTAAAGACTTTCTTTTGAGCACATATGAGTTTTTCCTTGACCTTACTGAGAGCTGTAAGACTCCTCAGAACACAGTATTGTGTTGAAAAGACTTGCAATAAACATTGAAGCAATGGCTTCTTCAAGACATAGTGCTCTGAACTGCCACTGGAATTAGTGAAAGAATGTCTCTCAGTGCTGTGAGAAGTTAGTTTAGTTTACCACAGGATCCTCCTACAAAGTGAAGGATCATTCTTCTGTTTTCTTCCAAGAGATTTATTGAATTTGAAAACAGGAAGTTCTCTAGACATTAATGAAATTTTGAGTAGGTTTTTTGTGTACTTTGGATTTTTCATTTATACTGAATATAATAATAAAATCTACAATAAACTAAGTAATGTAAAAATAGAGCTACATGTATAGTATAGCAGAGCACTGAGAATGTGCTCCCATTCTCACTGATTTCAGCAAGAAACAAAGATACAACACAGCATATTAGAATATATGTATTCATCTATTTTATTCAGTAAATAAATAAGCAGAAGTTGCTGTTGCACAAATGCACATACTGTGGCACAGAGATTATAAATAGATGCATTCACTTTATGTGACTGATGGTTGAAGGAAGAATTCACTAGGCTGCTCATGGAACAGAATAATGATTGTTTTTCATATTCCTGAAGAGTTGCTGAAATAAATGTAATAAAAGAAATAAAACAAAAATACAGAGGGGGAAAAATCTATAAATGTACTTCAAGACTAGATTACTAGAATGGCATTTGTCTATATCTGCAATATATAAAATTTGCATAAACTAATGAATACTTTCTCTTTAAATGGAAGAATTCCCCTGTATCAGTGTGTATACATTCCCCTATTTATATAGTGTATGTATATGTATCAACTCTTGTTCCCATGCAGAAGATCCCACATAGACTCGAACAGCATGACAAGTTTTTCCCAATTTTGTAACTTGACTTATGCAATGGTAAGGACACAAGCATCAAATGTGTTAACTATAATTGTCTAACTTATGCTTTACTCCTTCTCAGTCTCCAGATTTAAATTAGCAAAAAGCACAAAATTTTTCTCAAAGTAACTTATGCAAGTTGACAATATTCCCTTCTTTTCATGCACTGCAACAGAGGTCTCTGAAAGACACAATTTAAACTATGCCTATCAGCAATTCAGAGCCATCTATTGTGTGGTAGACTTAAGTTTAGCTTAATCAGTGTTTGATGGAGTGAAAATCTCTTGACATAAGTTGCTTAGAAATATGTCTCTGATGCTTCATTATGTATTCACAGACAGGTGAAATTTGTGGTGATTATCCACACCTCTAAAATGCATCTCATTGAATTAACTGCTATAATTAGCATTCGTATTTATGAAAGTCATCTTAATAATATTACTTTTCCTACTACATGTAATATTTTTATTGGTAATAATATTTTATTCCATGAGCACAAAATAAATAAAATACCAATAGTTTGCAAATTTGCATTTACTGTACTTAATATATCACTAATTTTAAAAGCCAAGCTCTTCTATCAATCTATCTTATCAAAGTCTTTGCTGATCTAATTAGCTGTAAATATAAACACAAATTTTCCTTCAACAGCACCCATGAAATGTTAGGGGAACAATTTCCAAGAGCTACTTCCTGTGCCAAAGAGACACTAGAAGTAGGAACAGTCACAGTAAATTTCCATAAACAAATCTGGAAATGTGTACTTCACATTCCAAAGGGCAATGAAGCTGGTGAAGGCTCTAGAGAACAATTTTTTTTGAGGTTCAGCTAAAAGTTGTTTAGCCTTGAGAAAAGAAGGCTCAGAGAAGACTGTATCCCTGTTTAAAACTACCTGAAAGGAGGTTGAAGCAAGGTGGGGGTCAGTCTCTGCTCCCAGGTAATAAGCAATAAGAGAAGAAGGAATAGCCTCAAGTTGCACCAGGGGAAGTTTAGATTGAGCATTAGGAAAACTTTCTTCACCAAAAGGGTTGTCAAGCACTGGAACAGGCTGCCAGGGGAAGTAATTGAGTAATCATCCCTGAAGGTATTTAATAAGACACATAGATGTGGCACAGTGGCCTTGTCAGGGCTAGATTAATTGTTGGACTAGATGATCTTGAAGGTCTTTTCAGTCTAAATGATTCTACGATTATATGACTAACTAACAAAAGAAACTCCACATGTAATAAACTTCAAACAATTACCACTAAGAGCATAAGTCAAATATCTCTGTGTTCAGGAGACTTGCAGTGACACAATAGATCACCATGGTGTAGATTCAATGTTGCTAAATCATATCTCTAGGATACTTCAAAGGTAAGGATCTATAAGGTTGGTGGTTTATATATGCAAATGTTAATTTGTTTTTTGCTTGATTTGCTTTCGTTTTAGAGCCTGTAAGTTTCAAACTTAACTGAAAAGGTTTAATGTTTTCAACAGACATACAGTGTTGTCTTACAACCTCTCAATTGAAAAGGTCACAGGTGGAGTAGCAGGGTTTTTTATTGCAGGGTTAGCTGTAAAGTTTCACAGTCTCTACTCATGTCTATGTTATTACACAAAATTAAGTGAAAGCACAGGCCAAGGCATTGTGACTTGACTGTCCATGATATTGAATTGCTAGAACAGGGACAGCACAATTTTGACCTGAAACAATCAATACTCTGGGCATGCTTTGCATGTTAGCACAAATGCAGGGTAAGTCTGATTGTAAATATTTTTTGGAGAAGGGAGGAGAACTTCACTGGATGTAGGTGAACTATGCCATGCCTGCTGTAATCAGAACCAGTCTCTTGTCTGTTTACTGCCAAATGTTAGTAGAGAATAAATTAGAGGCAATGGAAACAGCAAAGGCTACCTTGAGTTCCATTCACAATGCACAGGTTTTGTATCCACCACTTGTAGTGGAAGAATGTACCAGATTTCTATTTTTTGCTTTGCTACAATTATTTGATTCCCAAATTATGGTCAGTTACTAATCAGTTGTTCTTGTAAGTAAGTTGATTTCATGCTTAACGAGACTTTTGCCCTTAATTGCCTTTTATCTACTACATATGTTAATGGAAAGAAAAATATATTTTGCATAATACTGCCTTTTACCTAACTAAAGAAGTCAAACTCCTTTTATCTCTTTATGTAAATGAGTTCTTCAATTCACTATTCATCGAAGTACCTTTCCTGTACTAAGTCAAATCTGAAATAATAATTTTTATGTCAAAATGTGGTTTTACAGAAGCCCTGTAGAACTAAACTAAAATAACTTCATGTGATGCATGCAGAATACTTTCTATTCTCCACCATTGTCTCATCTTGCATGGTTCTTAGTCATCTTGCAGTTAGATAATACATACAATATTCTTTATTGTATCTTTTCAGTCTTTGTGTATTTCAGCCTATACTATTGACATATAAGGATATATCTGTAATACAAAAGTTGTTTAAAAGTCACCATCAAAAAAAGCAGTCTTGGAAGAGTAAAGCTTTAAGTAGTAGTTCTGAAATAACATACTTGGGACGGTATTTATCACTTTAGTTCAAACTCTAAAAATGTCAATACTCGGTGAACAAAAAAGATTTATGAAGGCTTAATCATACTGAATTGTGAAATAATTCTCTCTCCCTTCTCTGTAAGGCATTTCTGGGCCCCCTGGAACCTCAGTATTGAATAAGGTGTATTTAGACTGTGAATTAAAGTTACCATGTGGAAAAGCTCAGCGCTCATGATCTCTGTGAACAGCTTGTCTTATTCATCTCATTAGAAGCAAACAATTCCAAGATGGCTGAGTTATTAAAATACTGGTATTTCAAGACCAGGCACAAAGGATAAGATTCATATCATAGTTTTACAAGAGTTAAAGTTGGATTTGATTTTCAGTGCTAGATTCTTGCTATCACTTGCTTAACTTTAATGCCTTCATAATATCTGTCTGTAGCCTAAGGAGTAGCTTTTGGGTTTGTGTTTTATATCATTTGGAATGCATTAATATAATACACTAGATAATTAGATCACCATGTCACACAACAGTTTCCTCTTGCACTGCATATATGCATTCAGTTAAAATAACTGTGCCGATGGAAGTATATTCAGTATATACTCACATTAATCTGAGTATAGTAAAAACATGATAAAATAATCCTTGTGTAAATCTGTATGACATTTTTAATTTCCAGAGTCCTGTTCTTAACATATTGATTTGCATACTTTTGCTGTTTTTAAGAATTATTTTGCGACAAATGTTATTTATTTCACAATACCCTTGTAAGTATACAGTATTACTGACATGCCAGATTAAATTAGATGCCCTTTATTATCAGCTATTTCTAAATGTCTATCTAGTAGTGATGACTGTTATGTAATTTCACATGCTGCCAGTACTGGTTTAGGAGTTGTAGAAATTTTACTCCTCGGGCATTGGCTAGTGAAGACTCTTGACCTACTTGACTTCAAACAAACATTGAACTTGGAAACTGGTGAAATACTAAACCACTGCATGAAAAGAATATCTAATAGGATTTTTTTTTTTCATTTTATGTACAGGTTATTAATTAAAGTCTGTGAAGATTTTTTTTTTCCTTTTAAAATGTACAATGACATTTACAGAAAGCATGAACTGAATGTCCTCTTTTTAGTTGGTTTTTTTTTTTTTTGGCTTGTCTTTTACTGTTGCTTTGTGGTACAGAACAAGTTATAGTAAAATTGACTTTCTGTCAGGTTAATAAATATTCATGCATTGGATGCAGCCAAGCATTACCTTACATGATCCATCTTTAAAGGTAAAATCGTTTTGCAGGAAGGTCACAATTTATTTATTGTTCATACATTCTTTCATTGTTGGAGAGGAATCATTATATAAACATTGAACACATTCATGAATTGAGAAAAAAAATGTTGTGGGTCCTCCGCTTACAAAGCTTAATCTGGTAAATCCACAAAGTCTCCAGCAATATGGGGAGGCAATTTTAAAATTTTTCTCAAATAAGTGATACTTGATAATATTTTCTCTATATTCATAGAATCATAGAATGTCAGAGGCTGGAAGGGAGCTTGAAAGATCATCTAGTGCAACCTTCTGCCACAGCAGGATCACCTAGACCAGATCACACAAGAACACGTCCAGGTGGGTTTTTAATATCTCCAGAGAGGGAGACTCCACAACCCCCCCTGGGCAGCCTGGTGGGCTGATCAGCAGTGGGTGGTGCACCTCTGTAGATTAGTAGATGGTTAGTAGATGGTTTAATTTTACCATGGGGGTGCCAGCTCTGCCCAGGCTCTCTCAGCATCCTGCCCATCAACTGGCAGCTCTAGCACAGACAGAGGTCTTCACCCGGCTTCAAAAAAGCCCTCAAAAGAGTTTTTTTGTTGGTCCTTTTGACACATATCCCTTTCCCAGTGCAGTCTTACCTGCCCTGATGCTGATCACCACATCAATAAAATATTAAATATTAAATTTCATTAAGAGAGTCTGTAAAGACATCTAATTACGTGCTTATTTAGGTATATTCTTTAACAATTATATTTAATATATGTAGATTTGCCTCTGTGTAAACATTGTGTGAAATCCAAATTGGATCATTATTCAGTTTTCATTATAGTATGACTTTCAAGACAGATACAGCTCCAAATTCTCAACATTTGGAACAGTTTCAGAAACAAAATCCTTATTAGGCCTTCAAACTGAATGCATGCCAAATGTATTCCAGTTTCCAAAAGGCAAGGTTTGTCATCCTTTGCACTCTCTCTAGAACTGATAAAGTCTACGTGATAGAAGAATTACTATGACAGAAAGTGTTTGGATATGTTTTGTAATTTAATTTTTCAAGGGCCTTCATTAATCCATATCGGAATTAATCAAAATCAAATTAGTCCAGAGAGACAGAAAAAACTTCAAATCAGAATGTAACAGCAGTGTTGTCTTTGGCCAGCAGCCTTTCAATAAAATTTCCTGCAATCTTCTATTAAAAATGACCACTATGGTTTAAATGTATTGTTTTAAATTAATCAAAGAGTATAATTATTCCAAAATAAATGTAAATATATGTAAAATGGATTAAGAAGGATAAAAAATCTGATTTATCCTCACTGAGATGAGCTAAGCTACTTGCATTAATTGACTAGTTTGGGGAAAAAATTATATGTTTTCTTAACATCCTCCACAGATAACATTTTAATATTCCTTTCTATTTTCTGAACACTGAATGCAGTAATGTCACTTCTCTTGTTTCAAATCCAGCTCAGTTTTCAGTGCAGCTCAGTTTATAATAAAATGCTTGTCAATGGGCAACTGATAACTGCCTAGTGGACAAGAAGCTTATTGAAAAGTGTGTTACATGAGAAAATATAATTTTCAAATAAAGCTTGTTACCTTGTTTATCTCTTGTGAGATATATTAAAACACATTTTAATAACTTTTAGAACATTTTAGAATACTTTGATATAGAAGTTTTAAGACTTTTTTTTTACTTTCTGCTATAAAGTACTTAATATTTAAGAGTTTTCATCGGAACTGTGTTCCTTTTAGTCCATTTTATGATCAAACAGGACATTTCCACAGTTTAAAGGAACTTCCTGGGAATAGCTATTAGTAATTGCCTAAGAAAGAAGCATTTATGCTATATCTGGGCCTCACATATCTGTTTTTTAATGGTATGTGCCTACTCTGGACCAAAGCTAAACAGCTAGGAGGTTGCTTTCACCCAGACGTGCAATCTAGAAAGGTGCAGCAGCTGCAGAGTAACCTGTGCCTTTGGAAAGCATTCAAACAATGTTAACATTGAATGTTAACAGTATGCAACACAGAACAGTGAGCTGCAAAAACTAGTCTATTAGAAATCGTGAGGAGGGTGACAAAAGTGTTTCCAGCTCATCTACAAGGATCCAAGTCAGCAAATCTTATATAATCCTTATTCCTTGCATCAGTGCAATCATTTGAGACTTTTCAGAGAAGGAGAGCAAAAATTTATAACAGGCTCTCAGTACTTTAGGTGAGATAAATGCTGCTGAAAGCACCCTTGTTTGCAGAGCAACCACTAGAGACGTGGGAAACCAAAGGTCCAAGAGCTCTCAGGAGAACAAGCTAGACTCAGTTTTCTGCCCTTCCTGCTCTACCGTCATAACTTTTAACTAGACTTTCCTTCCAGGCCTAGGAAACTCAGCATTTTCCAACTAGAATTAAGTTTTCCAGGTATTCCCAACCTGTTCATTATTAAAATTATTCTTATACACTCTCTCTGCCCAGAAAGATCTCCAATGAAAGCATGCTCTACTCTGCACTGGTGAGGACCCACCTGGAATACTGTGTCCAGTTCTGGGCACCCCAGTTCAAGAAAGACAAGAGAGCTATTGGAGCACAGGGTCCAGTGCAGGCCCAATGCAGATCCAGCACAGGGCCACCAAGATGGTTAAGGGAGTGGAACATCTTCCTTATAAGGAGAGGCTGAGAGAGCTGGGGCTCTTTAGCCTGGAGAAAAGAAGACTAAGAGGGGAACCTTATCAATGTCTATATGTTAAAGGTGAGTGTAGGGAGGATGGATCCAGACTCTTCTCAATGTCATCCAATGACAGGACAAGAGGCAACAGGAGTAAGTTGGAACACAAGAGGTTTAGGGTAAACATAAGGAAAAGCTCTTTCCAAGTGAGGGTGACAGAGCTCTGGAACAGGCTGCCCAGGGAGGTTGTGGAGTCTCCTTCTCTGGAGACATTCAAGACCTGCCTGGATCTGTTCCTGGGTGACTTGGTCTAGGTGATCATGCTCTGGCAGGGGGTTTGGACTAGATGATCTTTCTAGATCCCTTCCAAGTCCTAACATTCTATGATTCTATTATTATATATAAAGCTTATTATAGTTTTCTTTCCTCATTAGAACTCTTAATTTAGCAATGCATGACTTTCATAACCTGTTCACTTCTACTTGCCCGAAAAGAGCAAAAATTAGCCTTTGTAATGAAGTCCTGCAAATTCAACCAAAATACTCAGATTTTGACATTGTTGAAGTTCATGCAAATGGGAGTCATACTAAAAAGTCGTGGAAGAACAAAGGAGAAGAATATTTTTCATTTGTTAGTTTGAAGGCAAAAGATATCAAGCACAAAGAAAAAGGAAGTGTGTTTATCGGAGAGAAACAGAACATGCAGAGCTAAATAATGCTTGAACAAATAAACCAGTTTAAATAGGAATTCAAAGTAAATTTCCATTTAAAAAAATCTGAGGTAGTGATACATTTATAAACAGTTTTACTTGTTTTCTTTAAATAATGCTTGTAAAAAAAAACAAACAACAAAAAGATGTTAAAGTGCAGTATTTGCTAAATATATCATGTTAAATATTTTCAAACATCAAATGCATAGTAAATAAATAAAAGACCTTATATCCTCAGTTAAAATTGCAAGATGGCCATTAATGGTACTCTTAAATTGTCACTGTAAATAAAAAGTAGTAAAGCAAGTAGAATCTTTATTAATTTGCAGGACACAGATAATTGGTATGACATCTATAAAGATGTGAAAGATTGGTAAATTACAAAAAAACCTGATTTATTTACAAGTCACTTTTTACATGTGTTTTTGGGGTGTCAAAAAGTAGTAAAGTAAGTAGAATCTTTATTAATTTGCAGGACACAGATAATTGGTATGACATCTATAAAGATGTGAAAGATTGGTAAATTA